>CM035801.1:18577704-18662704 GCA_020466265.1 Siphamia tubifer | reverse complement strand
TCTATTTAAGGCTCTGTGTGTTTTCTATTTGGAGTTCTGTGAGGTCTGTATTTGACGACAATAATGTTGTTTTTTTTTTCCTAAATGTATTTCTGAGCAGCTGTGGTTTGGCTTGAAGACGGTTTTCACACCACTGCTTTACCACTGGCTAAGAGTCAGACTGAACAGACTGTTGAGTTCACACTGACGTCATGATGAAAAGAATGAAGGATAGATTTATTTTTGTTTAATTTCCAGTTCTGTAAAATTCATTATGTATGCTGGTATGCAGTAATGTAAGAGGCACTCAATCAAACTATGATAAACTGTTGCAGACTTCATCCAGTGCACACAACAAGAGTCCACAGTATAAGATTTAGCAGGAAATAAACTTAACTTAATATTAGGTATTATTTAATATGTATTAATATGTATTTATATGTGCTACTGTTAGCCAAAAATATGTAGCACCTCCTATTTTCCTTTTTTCTGTTAAATTCAGCAATTTAAGTGTTATTATTGTATACTTATTCATTGTCAAATGTGTCTTTTATATGTGTTTTTACTGTGTAATCTTATAACTGTGTTGAACTTGTTACTTCTATCTTGGCCTGGACTCCCTTGGAAAACAGGTTCTTAATCTCAATGGGATTTTCCTGGTGAATCCATCAAGAGCCACAAAGCTGTCAGTGACTAAAAGCATTTACTCATCTGTAATATTTAGTACCTGTTGCTCAGAGGTGGCAAAGGTACTCACCTTCTGTACGTGAGCAGAAGTACAGCTATTTGTGTGAAAAAATACAATGGTAAAAGTGGAAGTACTGATTCAAATATTTCACTGATGTAGACAAAGGTATAATGTACAACGACATTTTTGCTATGAATGAAACAATTTAACCTGGTAAAATCATAAAAGTTTTTTTTAATTCTACAGTGAATGGTACAAACATAGCTCTACATTTTATTATTATTTTATTTTTTTTAGAAAGTATCTGCTTCAGATATTAAAATGTGCTAAATTGTACATGAGTTAATAAGATTAATCAGAAAACAAATGACAAAAGTGCTGGTTAGCTCATGTTTTTATTTATATATATGATGGTGAATGTGAATTTTTTTTTTTTTCACATTTAGATTTCATCATTTCATTAGGTTTGGTTAACAATAGTAGCTTTGGAGTGTTATTACCAAGTATAGTGGTTTATGTACATGTATACAGTGGATTTATAAATGTTCCACTAGAAACATTATTCATTTACTTTGAAAAAGAATCACAAAAAGGAAGATGTGTTTACACTCATTACCCAATGGTTAGTTTACCTACAAGTGATAATTACAAACTTGGTCCTCATGAGGCATGGAAACCAGTATGTGTGTGTATGCATGTGTGTATTTAGTTTTTTTTTCTTTAATATTTTAACTTATCTTAACTTATTTTACAGGGTGACATATTTTATGTGTTTATAGTAACATGTGTTCTGTTCTATGTGTTTGCACCTTCAGCCAATATATAACTTGACAAGTCTTGACAATAGTCTTGACAATATTCATGTAGAAGTAGTAGTAATAGTAGTAATAGTAGTAGTAGTTGTTGTAGTTGTAGTAGTAGTGGTAGTAGTAGTAATAGTAGTAGTAGTTGTTGTAGTTGTAGTAGTAGTGGTAGTGGTAGTAGTAGTAATAGTAGTAGTAGTTGTTGTAGTTGTGGTAGTAGTGGTAGTAGTAGTAATAGTAGTAGTAGTAGTTGTTGTAGTAGTTCTTGTAGTAGTAGTTGTAGTAGTAGTAGTAGCTGTAGTAGTAGTAGTAATAGTAGAAGTTGTAGTAGTAGTAGTAGTAGTAGTAGTAGTAGTAGAAGTTGTAGTAGTAGTAGTAGTTGTATTATTATTATTCTACGGCCCTCTAGAACGTCCCATTCACTTTGAATGACGTCAGTGGGCAGATTTTTTTCGATAACCGCCCGCTGCGCCGTTAACCGCCCGCTGCCCATGGCAACGGGTTTTGTCACTTCAGATTCACTGTACCATATCACTCTGCAGGTAGTTCGGCCACTTTTAAAGTAAATATTAGCTTCCTTGTAACTGCTAGCTTATCCAATGTTAACCTATCCTGATGTTATCCTTACCGTAGTCAGGAAATCAGGGGAAATATCCGTCCTCATCTCGTACAAAATCTCTAGGGCCGAAGTAAGTATTTTACCCCTCGGTTAACTCCTCTATGCTAGTTTTTAGAAAACAAGGAACGGTTTCAGTGAGCTTCGTTTTCAGTATTTATTTGCAGGAACGGGACAACACCTGCTCCGACCTGACTGTGTACATCCGTCTTTCACTTTTCTCCGCCTAAAACTCTCTGCACCCCCCTTCTGTCTGCCCCGCCTATTTCACAACACTAGTCTGTTAGAGTAGAGACAGTAATAAACTGTAATAACCCATACAACACCCCTCCGCCTTCGGCGTCGTGTTGTTCGCCCCGTCGGGGAATATTTTTCTGATAGTAACTCGTGTTCCATGTATTATCCCTTGCTTATTATATGAATCTCTAGCTGCATTCTGTGTTTTACAGCAGGTCTTACAGTCAGGTTAAGCAGGTTGACGATCTCTCCAGGAGGTTTACACTCAGTCTCTGATTCCCCTTTGATCAGAATCCTGGTCAGGTAGAGCAGCCATTTGCCGTTAGGAACCTCAAAGGGCCACTCAAACTCCACAGCCAGAGTTCCCAAGTCTCCAAGAGGCTTCCCTCCTATGTTTACCTAGTGGTTAAAAAAAGTCAGCAGAACAAGAAATATAGAAAAGTAGAGAAGATGATGTTAAAAAAACACACAGCAGGGCTGCTCTTTGTCTTTGTAAGTCTTAAATAGAATCCACCCCAGGCCACGATTACACCACAAACCATGGCTCACATAAGAAATGTCTCCCCACGCAATATTAAACTTCAGAGGAGTGAAAGCGTTGGCTTCAAAGACAGGGTGGGGATGTAGGAAATGTGGATGCACATATTGTAGAAGTAATATACAGTGGTGGAGGTTTAATATAGTCTGTAGTGGTGGAGGTGACTCACATTGAAGGTGAAATCCACCAGACTGCCCACGTCACTGGTGTTGACCATGGCTGACTCGCCCATCACCGTCCCACTAAACTGTGTTCGTCGTAACGGGTTCAGTCTGATGAGAGTTAGAGATTACTGTAGATGGTGCAGGTGAAAAGTGTGGGGCAGGAAAATGTAAAAGGGACTTACAAGGAGAAGGTGGGGAGGATGGTGTTTTCAATCAGCAGGGACACAGGAACAGGCTTTAGGTCGTTCTGTTCACTGAGACTAAAGAAATGATCACTTTATTATGAGTTCAGAACAAGAAATTCATAGTATATTTTATTGTACCGTACAAGAGGTAATAATAAAATACAAAATATTATATTCAGAATAAGAAATATAATATTAGACTCTTTATATCACTATAAAATATATATCACTAGAAAATAAAAAGACATGTAAGATAATAAATGGAAGAAAATAATATGGAGGAATATTGAAAGTAGATCAATACAGAATGAGAATAAATGAGAAATATAATCAATAAAAGAAAAAACTACTAGACAAATAACTGTGGTAGTGATTTGGTGATATACACACACATATATATATATATATATATATATATATATATATATATATATATATATATATATATATATATATATATATATATATATATATATATATATATATATAAAATGTTCCTCTCGCCCTATGTGGGCGGTGTCTCCTTCAGACTCGGGTCCTCTACCAGAGGCCTGGGAGCCTGAGGGTTCTGCGCAGGATCTTAGCTGTTCCTTGCAATGCGCTCTTTTGTACAGAGATCTCTGATGTTGTTCCTGGTATCTGCTGGAGCCATTCTCCCAGCTTGGGGGTCACTGCCCCTAATGCTCCGATCACTACTGGTACCACTGTTGCCTTCACACTCCACATTTTCTCTAACTCCTCTTTCAGCCCTTGGTATTTCTCAAGCTTCTCATGTTCTTTCTTTCTGATGTTGCTATCACTGGGGACTGCTACATCTATCACCACCACTGTCTTCTCATGTTTATCCACCACCACGATGTCAGGCTGATTGGCCATCACCATCTTGTCAGTCTGGATCTGGAAGTCCCACAGGATCTTGGCCTGTTTGTTCTCTGTCACCTTTGGGGGGTTCTCCCATCTTGACCCTGGGACCTCCAGTCCATACTCTTTACAGATGTTCCTGTACAGTATGCCCGCTACCTGGTTATGCCTCTCCATGTATGCCTTGCCTGCCAGCATCTTACACCCTGCTGTGATGTGCTGGACTGTTTCAGGGGCTTCTCTACACAGCCTAGCCTGTATGTATATATATATATATATATATATATATATATAGATAGATATGTAATATAATGTATTTGTTTGTTGTGAAGCTCACACATTAGGAGAAAACATATTGGCTTTCACATAAATACAGGTAAAAGCATTTGTGTAATAACAATGGTAGGTACATGTTCCTACTGTTCATACACAAATCTGTGCCTTAGAGTAGCTGTAAATTATTAACACAACCATTGTTCATAGAATGAAAGGTAGTTAGTGGTTAATTTTGATTCATTTATTGTGTTTCATTTTTCGTGACCAAACAGACTCAAGACTGAAGGGAATATATATTTCACTGAAAATGTTTGCTGTAGCTACCTCTGACTAACACATACTTCATGTTAACGTAGTATTTTAAGATGAAAGTGCTTCAGTAAAAAAAACTGTTCTGTCTGGATTCTATTGGCGGGGGTTGTACTTAAATTTCCCACAAAATACATAAACATACACTCAGAAACACAAAAAGTGTGTCTCATAAAGGATGGATGATATCATTATTATGTTAAATCAAGTATTAGATACAGTGTTACCCATAAAGTTGGATTTAACTCTTCTCATGAAGTGCAATATGATTTACACTTAATCAGATGTAACTGGGACTGTATGTGATCATTCTACCTGGTTAAAGGTGATTATTGATGTGTATAAATAGGAATAAAGAGAGGAATGTGTTTAAATGACAGTCATGGATCAAACACCTACGTTGACAGAAGCAGGTGGGACACGATCTCTTGCGTGTAAAGATCAATCCCTGACGTCTCAAACCAGATCTGCACTGACACCTAAAAAAGGGTGACAATCAAACATGTCTGAGCACAGAGTGGAAATTAAATATGAAGAGAGAAAAACACAGCTTTACAAATTCACCTTTCTATTGCCTTTGAGAGGATTCCCAAGGTCACAGATCACTGTTTCTTCTGCGCTGCATTTGACATCATGGTCCTAAATGAACATAGTTAACATATGAGCATTAACACATTACAGCAGGGACATCCAATCATGGTCCTCCAAACCTACTACATACAGGGGTGGATCTAGATATTTTGGAGACCGAGACAAAATATAGACATGGGGCCCTCATTCTGGAAACACACCCACCAAATAACTGTGTGTTACTAGAAAGAGAGAGAGAGAGAGAGAGAGAGAGAGAGAGAGAGAGAGAGAGAGAGAGAGAGAGAGAGAGAGAGAGAGAGAGAGAGGTACACACAGAGACAAAGAGAGAGAAAGAGAGAGAGACAGAGAGAGAGACAGAAAGAGAGAGAGAGAGACAGACACACACACACACACACACACAGAAAGAGAGAGACAGAAACAGAGAGAGACAGAGAGACAAAGCGGGAGATAGAGAGAGAGACAGAAAGAGAGAGAGAGAGACTGAGGGAAATAGAAAGAGACAGAGACAGAGACACACACAGAGACAAAGAGAGAGAAAGATAGAGAGACAGAGAGAGAGACAGAAAGAGAGAGAGAGAGAGAGAGAGACAGAGAGAGAGACAGAGAGAAAGAGAGAGACAGAGAGACAGACCATTTGTCATGGTACCATCACCATTCCATAAGTGTGAGTGACTGACAGGCAAAACATTGGGAGAGAACGAGGGTGTGTGTGTGTGTGTGTAGTAACAAATGGGGGTTATGTGCGATGGGACAAATATTATTTAGACATTAAATTTGGTACAGCTACAATGTTTTATTGCTTTACATTAGTAACAAATTCAAATCTTTTTTTTGTGTGTTTGCTGAGGCTGAGCTGCTCAGATATGAGGCTCAATGGAGGGTTACTATAAGTTATTACTGATCAATGTTCAATAATATTTTACTCTGTACATGTTCAGTAGTGCTTTACATTATAATACACTTTTCACCCACAATTTAATTTCTCAAATGAAAAAGAAAAAAGAAAAACCATGAGTGTTCTATTTCCAATGGATGACATGGGCTTGTGTTCATTCCAAACTAACTCTGGAGCTGTTTAGTTGGATCATGTGACCAGCACTGGGTTCTACTGTGCATGCACTATTTATGACCACAGTCTGTATGGAACTGAAAAGTAATACGGGAGTCATGTAACATGTAACAGTAATATTGTAATGTAAAAATTACTTTAAAATATCAGTAAGGGATAATCTGTAAAACATTACATTTTGGAAAGAACTAGCACAACGCAACAAAATTGATGTTTTTATAGAACATTTGTTCACTCAATATAAGTAAATAGGGAAAAAAAATATTTTAAAATGTATTTTAAAAAGTGGACCTTAGACCTTCTGGCTCATTGGTATTCTATCTGGTGTGAACTCAAGCAATAGTTTTACTGCTAGAGTGAAGAATCAAACAAACCAAAAACAAAATCCTCAACAAGTCAACAGGAGACATATTCAGGGACAAACTGTGCAGTAACTCAAGGGACATTTCACAGATGAGTCATTTCCTGCACTTTGTACTCTACTGTCCTCTGCTGTACTCTACTGTCCTCTGTTGTCCTCTACTGCTCACTGCTGTCCTCTGCTGTCTTATACTGTCCTCTACTGTCCTCTGCTGTCCTCTAACTGTCCGCTACTGGCCACTGCTGTCCTCTACTGCCCTCTGCTGTTGTCTAACTGTGCTCTACGGTCCTCTGCTGGCCTCTGCTGCCGTGTGCTGTGCTCTAACTGTCCTCTACTGCTCTCTGCTGTCCTCTAACTGTCCTCTACTGCCCGCTGCTGTTATCTGCTGTCCTCTAACTGTCCTCTACTGCCCGCTGCTGTTATCTGCTGTCCTCTAACTGTCCTCTACTGCCCTCTGCTGTTGTCTAACTGTGCTCTACTGTCCTCTGCTGCCGTCTGTTGTCCTATAACTGTCCTCTCCTGCCCACTGCTGTCCTCTGCTGTCCTCTAATTGTCCTCTACTGCCCACTGCTGTTGTCTAACTGTGCTCTACTGTCCTCTGCTGGCCTCTGCTGCCGTCTGCTGTCCTCTAACTGTCCTTTACTGCCCACTGCTGTCCTCTAACTGTCCTCTACTGCCCACTACTGTCCTCTACTGCCCTCTACTGCCCACTGCTGTCCTCTGCTGTCCTCTAACTGTCCTCTACTTCCCACTGATGTCCTCTAACTGTCCTCTACTGCCCTCTCCTGTTGTCTAACTGTGCTCTACTGCCCTCTGCTGCCGTCTGCTGTCCTCTAACTGTCCTCTGCTGCCTTCTGCTGCCATCTGCTGTCCTCTAACTGTCCTCTACTGCCCACTGCTGTCCTCTAACTGTCCTCTACTGTCCTCTAACTATCCTCTAACTGTCCTCTACTGCCCACTGCTGTCCTCTAACTGTCCTCTACTGCCCTCTGCTGTCCTCTAACTGTCCTCTACTGCCCTCTGCTGTTGTCTAACTGTGCTCTACTGCCCTCTGCTGCCGTCTGCTGTCCTCTAACTGTCCTCTGCTGCCCTCTGCTGCCATCTGCTGTCCTCTAACTGTCCTCTGCTGCCCTCTGCTGTCCTCTAACTGTCCTCTACTGCCCTCTGCTGTTGTCTAACTGTGCTCTACTGCCCTCTGCTGCCCACTGCTGTCCTCTAACTGTCCTCTGCTGCCCTCTGCTGTCCTCTAACTGTCCTCTACTGCCCTCTGCTGTTGTCTAACTGTGCTCTACTGTCCTCTACTGCCCACTGCTGTCCTCTAAGTGTCCTCTACTGCCCTCTGCTGGTCACATACCACAGGTCTGAATGCAGAGTAGCTCAGTGCAGGGGGGATGGAGATGTTGATCATGGCCTGGTGGGCGTCCTCAGCCAACTTCCCAGGAGCAGGAAAGTTTGTCACCTCCACCAGTAGTCGTACTATCTTCATGCCACTGTTGAACTGAAGGACTTGGGATTTACCTTTACTAGAAAAAGAATAAGTGGACAACATATATTAGTCATTCACTTTTGGACTCCTGTGCTTCTGCCCCAGTCAGGAGTTTGACGTCCATGACTGTGAAATATAAACCTATTTACTTGTATGATAGGTTTTATAACTGATCCTAATTTGTTTTTAATTATTACTAATAATAATTTTCATCACTGAATCACTTCACATCACTGAAAAAAAATGTAGCTGCCTCAAATTGCTTTGAAATGTAATTTTTAGATGAAATGATGAATAAAATCTGTCTATATCTGTGTCATTAGTAACAAACATTTGTATATAACAGGTTTTAAAGGACTTAAGAAGCATGAACAGAAGGCAGATTGGTTTTACCTGGGGTACGGACTTTTATATTTGTCAACAAACATGGCTGTCAGCTGCAGGTTACTGGTGCATTTATTGTCAATGCCACACTCTTTTTGGAAATGAATCTGCAGGAAGAACATGAAAATGAGATAGTGTACATATAAGCAGAAAAAAGATGAACAACATCAATTATTCCACGAACAAAATACATACTCCTTTGCAGTTTCTAAATGTTCTCTTTGATTATTTCTGAAAAAAATAACGTGATGTGCTTTTAAAGCAGGAGATTTCACTTCGATTTTATTGTGATGTTTGTTAATGTTGTGTGTTTTTAACTGCCTTATTTATATCTTGTGTCACACTGGACTTTATCTCTAATGCAATTTGTGATTTTATCTGTGAAAATTGCTATAGAAATGAAGTTTTCTAACTTAAGTTTGGGTAATAATGTGGACTGAGTTGGAGATGTGACCTGAAATTGCAGCTTTGGGTGGTGTGGTAGTTCAGTGTGGTTTAGTACTGTTGACTAACTGAGCGCAGCAGTTAGTGGTTGAAGCAGATAACATAACCCAACACAGGTCACACCCATAACCCGACATGCCAGCATACTAATAAGGTCACGACTCACTTTTCAGAAGGTACTGTGCATGTATGTTATCATTGTTTTTCTAATATTTCTACTGAATGGAACACACTTATATACATGTTCAGCTCCATACCTCAGTTCTTTGGGTCTGTTTCTGTTCTTGGCTGAATATTGGATAAGAGTCCAGGTTCTGCAGGGAGCGTCTGGCTTTAGGTTTTTGTTCATGTATAGACAAGTTGAGAGAAAAGGCCACCGGCTCCAGTTTGTCCCGTACAGGTTCCTATAAAGCATTATTGTACTTTATTTCCAAAGCAAATGTAAAACTGGTCTACAAGTAAAATGCTTCTAGAATAAAACTAATGAAATGTCATGATATGTGTTACTGATAAAGAAAACTCAAGTCTTAAATGTTGGTTGGCTCAAGTTTCCAAGATAAGTCTAGGGTTAAAATGTGAAATTCTTAGGTTTAACAGGAAAATAGGTTTTAGTCCAAAGGAATATTGGTCTCAGATCTACCAGATCTACTTCAAAACACTGTCTGCACATTATGATCCATTCACTTTACAGGTTCTTTCTAGTGGAATATTTACTAATCCATTGTATACATGTACATAAACCAGCATTTATGTGGAATAACACAACATCATATATATTAAAAACATGAGCTAACCAGCACTTTTGTCATTTGTTTTCTGATTCATCTCATTAAAGTATATACGATTTAGCACATTTAATGTCTGAAACAGATAATTTGTAAATCAAAAGTTGTAGAGTTGTGATCATCATTGAAAATCAGTCAGTATATATATATATATATATATATATATATATATATATATATATATATATATATATATATTAAAAACATGAGAGCTAACCAAAACTTTTGTCATTTGTTTTCTAATTCATTGTATTAAATTATCATTATTATTATCATTATTATTATTATTATTATTATTATTATTATTATTATTATCATTATTACTACCACATTTAATGCCTGAAAAATCACACTGTAGTCTCGACCATTTCAGCATTGAAAGTCACAGTATAATTATTTTCCAATGCACAAATATGGGCCGCCTCTGTAGCATCTCATGTGGTCCAAATAATCACTGAAATTCCTGCCTTTCTGATTGCAATATAATAAAAGTGACTAGTCATGTTTATATTGAACAGCCAGCTCTTAAACAGCTTAAACAAAATCGACGAGTTCTGTCTTAGATGGACTTTTAACCATTTTAAATTTCTCTTTTTCTCTTTTTTCACAACTTAATATCATTAAAACAGATTCACCCCCTGTACTGTTGACATGAGTGAAAAAGGTAGTAATAAGGAAAACACTACCAGGCTGTAAAACTTATTTTTTATTAGATAATTGGGCATTGTAGCATCGTATAGGGAGTGAATAGCACTTGGAGCCACCCTAAAGGATGTGTAAAAGAATGCTGCTAAATTGTAGAATAGTGTAATCAACAATAGCTTGTGATATAAAAACAAGTTGAATCTCAATATAAATCAAAATCTATACATTAGTTTAATAAACAATGCACATTTGTGTTCAAATCTTACCACTACAGTGAGTTTCAGACTGTGACACTGGCGTTTGGATGCAGGTAGACTCAATAATCCAGTGTATGTGTCGTCATTATTGTCATAGAAAAGAACACGAGGGCTTCTTCTCCTCTCCATGTCGGCCTCCACTGTGTATTTCACCGCTTTTCAAAGTGGAAGAATGGTTCAGTGATGAGGTTTTGAATCTGCAGTTTAATGTATGACTTATTTGTTAATGGAGATTTCTTACTGATGTTTTTCTTGAAATTTTTGTTTCCGTTGCTAAGGGTGAAAGACATGCACAGAGTGGCTGTAATACTGTGGAATAGAAAGAGACAAATAGAAATAAATTACATGAATAAAACTGCTTCAAAATGACCTATTTTCTAAGGAGATATTTTACCATGGTGTGTTTCCAGGACACTTATTAGGGTCCACGATCTTTGGTTCCACGTTAAAGTCCTTAGTTAAGTGGATGACAGGTCGAGCTCTGGAAACATTTATAAAACATGTTAATGTTTAATCAATTTCTACATTATATCAATATATAATAATGTTATGTATTTAAAGTAAGGCTGTCAAATATATGACATATGATAACACTTTCATCAGATTAATTACAGGGTTGCTTTGAATTCATTCATTCATTCATTCATTATCTGAACCCGCTTTATCCTCACTAGGGTCGCGGGGGTCACATCCCAGCCACAATGGGCGAAGGCGGGGTACACCCTGTATGAGACGCCAGTTCATCGCAGGGCTGACATATATAGACAAACAATCACTCTCACATTCACACCTATGGCCAATTTTAGATTAACCAATGAACCTATCAGTGCATGTGTTTGGATGGTGGGAGGAAACCGGAGTGCCCGGCGAAAACCCACGCGGACACGGGGAGGACATGCAAACTCCACACAGAAAGGTCTGGTGTGGGATTCGAACCAGGGTCCTTCTTGCTGTGAGGCACGAGTGCTAACCACTGCACCACCGTGCCGCCCTGCTTTGAATTCATTTTCATTAATCATGATCAAAACGCTTTATGTCACTTGACTGCTCTGTCTGTTTTTTTTTTTGTTTTTTTTACTGAAATTTCCCCCAAAATACATAAAAATACACTAAGAAACAAAAAAATTATTGAGGAAAACAATACAAAACATGCTTAAATCCACACACAAAAAACCCTTGTTGAATAATCTGAAAACATACTCAAAAACTCAAACAAAAAAAAGACCTAAAATGTGATCAAATAACCAAAACATATACATTAATATATATGCAATCAGCATTTTTATTCAACACCTTCAGCAGTTTCAATGTAATCAACTGTTCCATTTAATTGCGTTAAATTTGAATCAGATTAATCATCATGATTGATTAATCTGCGTTAATTTAATGTTTATAATCCTTACAAAAACTGTACATTCATGTTGTATATATCAAATATTGTCATGTGTATAGACCTGTTTCACTCTATTTCTATTTAACAAATGCTTTCAATACTAGTTTTCACATGAGTGTTGCCATGAGATTACTGTCCACATATTCATTCCTACCTGAGCAGTGCAATACGGTCATCCAGAGAACCCACTAAGACGTCAGGATAACTGTTGTCATCCATGTCCATCCCTCCGTTGATGGAATAGCCGAAGGTCTGGAACCCTCCACTTCCTACTGACTTTCCCTCAATCACCTACAGAGGGCGACAGCGACGCATGAATGATCAACATCATTACATGTGATTTTCTCAGAAACCTGAAATGTATCTGTTACATACAGAGGGGTCTTACCTGACTGGGCTTCTCTGTGATTCCTTGTTTACTTCCTATCCATATGTAAACCTTCCCTGTGTCACTGAATGGAGCACCCACAGCAAAATCTGCAGCATTAAACACAGGAAATATATCAGCGCAGTGACTTCCTCAGCTCTCTAGGCGACTGCACAACTACACATGATACACACAGTTTTTTGTTTTTTTTAAAAACATCTTTCACATATTGTATGAAATACAACGCAGTCCATTATGTTCCCCTGTTGAGATAATTGCCTGGCAACAGTTCACTTAAAACAATTAAACAAGTCTTCATGGGAAACAAAGCTCTTCCTCTCTAGCACAGCTTGGTTCCTTTTTAAAACAAACAATGAACACAACACTTCTTGATTGCACATACACAAGATGCAAAATAAATACTAGAACCAGCATTACACTTTCATATTCTGCAAAAATGGCATTTTTACTTGAAGCGTATCCTATGGAAGAGGATGAACCTCTTCTACTCTGACCATATTTTCAGGGAAAAACACCTAAAAAAAAACATACCCAAAGTAAATGAAGAATTACTCCACAATCATGAGGTTTATATGGATGTTCTTTATGTCTATGGACATCTAGAGACTTCACAGAATCTATTCACATTGTCTAAAATATTGTAGCTAGTACTATGACTGAATAAAGTGTAATAAACTAAAAGAGAAATCTGTGACATGACTAGATTCAACTAAATCTGAATGTTACAAAAAAAAAAATGTGCAGTTCGGAGAAAAGAGTCAGAATTCCAACTTTAATTTCAGACTTTCTCCATTACTACTAATAATAATCATAATAATCAAAATAATCATAATAATCATAATAATCATAATAATCGTAATAATCATAATAATCATAATAATCATAATAATCATTACTATAATAATAATACTGGTCCTTAATTAATTAATAAATTTTCACCTGCTCCCCTAATCACCTTCTGTAGTATTCACAGGAGCTGCTAGCTAAACATTGTTTATTTACTGCAATTCACATGAGTTGATCCACACAAATCATACCTTGAAACCCATCCTGGTTGATATCACCGATGGCTGCCAATGCAAAACCAAAACCAGACCCTGGTGGACCTGTCAGTATCTTGGTGGCCGCCTTCTGGAACGATCCATTCTCATTCATAAAGACGTACACTGCTCCTCCGTGTCTCTTCTTACGGTCAAAGTAAAAGGGGGCACCTACGATCAGGTCATTCCAGCTGAAACAAACAGAAAACAAAAATGTACAGATCTCTTTAATGTGACAATTTAGTTGTCAGCAAACAGCGACGTTTCTTTATGTACGAAGAACAACATGTCATAGTGAACACCTTATCACAGGTGTTGAAAGGACATTTTGTTTGTCCGTCCTATAAGTTCAGACATACTGTACATCACTGTTGTGCATTCTCTACATTACAGTGCAGATCATAACAGCAGAGCATTGACGCATGGAGCTGCTCAAAACCAAGATGTTTAAGATACAGTAACAGGTTCTGCATTAACAACCCCCCCCCCCCACACACACACACACACACACACACATATACACACACATACACACAATGCAGCTTTTGCTCAATATATATTACTAGTTGTTATATATTATTAACCCTTTGATGCATATTGGTCACTACAGTGGACAGTTATTCTACAGTTGTTCTCTTGTATATTCATGGGTTTTGTTGTTTTAGTTCCATATCAGTCAGTCCATATTATTACTATAACTGGTCAGTTCTTAATTCCTGATCTGCACTAACATGTTTATATATAAATCAATTGCTTGTTGTTATTAGACTGTAATTAACAGTTTTCTTAAACAAAAGCAGTATTAAAATGTTTTATTTCATAGTGTTCATGTTTCTTTGGTTCAAAGTTTAAACACGTTGTCCAATTGAGTGGACATTTTTGTAACTCCATAAAAATTTGATTCATTAAAAAGATTTAAATCACATTTCTTGCCTAAAGAAGAATAAAAAGGAGAAAAAAATTGACTAAGGTTCTTATAATTCATGCATCAAAGGGTACATTAATTTCATAAACTTATTTCTGCTTCAAGTTTATGTTTTGATTTTTGTTTTATGTTTAGTTTTTAGAAACATACTCATCATTGTTGAGGTCAGTGACAGCGAGGCTGTTCCCAAAATAAGAGCCAACTTGTTCTCCAGAGATGTTAAAGCTTGGCTCGATGCTGCGTTCCAACTGGGTCCCAAACAAAACAGAGCCCTTATTCCCCAGGTCCCTGGGAGACCCCGTCACCACTGTGTACTCATCATGGCTTAGCAGTTTTTTCTCCTGAAGAACTGAATAACCTGTTAACAACAAGGGTTTGAGAGGAAGAATGATATTTCACCTCCATGATGACAACACACTTTTTATTTTCAGCAGAGAAAACAGAGCTTCACATTATGCAGAGGGTGAGTTACAACCCAAAACATAATAACTGCCAATAGTGTAATAATTTGGCCCCATTTGAAATGTAATAAAGCCAATAATGTAGTAACATTTTGCCAATAACGTAATAATCTACTACGTTATCGACCTTACACACACACACACACACACAAAAACTCTAACAATGTAATAACTATGCAAATAATGTAACAAATTGCATTTTACTTTCTTTTCTTTTTACATTCATTTTAGAAAATGTCTCTTAAAAAGAGGGTTGACCAAATCTGCCTACATTATTGGCTGGTTATTGGGAGGGAGATGTAGTACAGATTACTTCAATAAAGTAGTATTTGCAAAGTACCTTGCTATTTTACTGTTCATATTTATTCTCACATGTGTCCAGTAATGTAGCAACACATAACAATGACTATATATATTTTAATCTGTTAACCTCAGCATTTCCAGCATGACCTACGTTGCCAGTGTTTTTACATTATTGGCTTTATTGCGTTTCAAATGAGAGACTTAGAGAGAATGAGAGACTTAGAGAGAATGAGACAATTAGAGACAGGGTGAGAAGCTGGGCCGGTGAGGTGGATGAGGACGCCTCCCTGGGGAGGTGCTCCGGGCATGTCCAGACCTTGGGGCTGACACATGACACACTGGAGGGATTATATCTTTCAACTGGCCTGGGGACACCTTGGGATTCCCCTGAAGCAGCTGGTTGAGGTAGCTGGGGTGAAGGAAGTCTGGGCTGATTCGGGAGACGACGACACGTTTCAAATGGGCCCAAATTATTATGTTATTGGCAGTTATTATGTTTAGGGTTGTAACAGGGTGTTTGTCAACCTACAATAAAATATTCAATGCTAAGGATATTTACCCATATAGCGGTGACTGTATCCTTTCCGCGGCCCAAAGCTTTTGTCAATAGAGTCCCAAGAATTCAGTGGATCCGGATTTCTCCATGTTGTGTGTACATTTCCTTCATGAAGCAAAAAGCAGAATTACACAACAATATGAAGCACCATGATAGACAACTCTAAGCCCTGCTCACAGTAACAATTAGAATTTTACCTTTAACCTTCAATTCCCACCTTGCCAAAAGTAGCTGCCAGTGGAGCCAATGTAGACGTCTGTTTCGGTCATGCCTCCTGAGATGCCCATGTTGCACATGCCCTCGTTGCTGATGCCTAAGTTGGGGTTGCAGACCTCATAACTGTAAGCCTGCCACTCGTCGCTGATGTCATAGGTCAGATCATTGCCCCGCACATAACACTTCCCTATCATATGCCGCTGCTCCTCGTTGCCGCCTTTGATGATTTTCACATAACGATGCCCACATGCCTAGACACCAGAGACAAGTTAGTGTGGAAGGTATTTAGAACCCGAAGACAATATCTGGCTTTTGGGCCTAGTGTTGAATAGAGTGACATCTAATGGTGAAGTCGGATAATACAACAAACATAACGTAACCCCTCACCTCAGCCTCCCCTACAGTGGCTGAAAAATGTGAAAGGTGTTTGTTTTGTTCATTGTGGGGATTTTTCTGGTCTCCATTGTAATATAATAAGGATGATATTCACCTTTAACATGTGTACTACCCACCACAGGACAGGAAACAAAAGAATAAATGAAATACAACATGACACAACACTTTAACTTTTGTTTTTGTTTAATTCTCAAGTGACAGTTGGAGTCACAATGGGCACCTTATTACACATGAATGGTCACCGTGTAAATTAATGTGTTGAGTTGTACTCTTAACACTCCATATTCAATACAACATATAGAATTAGGAGTTCTGCAAGTGAAGTTGTTGAAATAAAGGAGCTGCATTTCCAATACCCTTGGAAATTTGCAAAATGTAAATAACTCAAAAACACTCAAATATCGATAAAAAGTTTTTACGCTTTCATGAGAATGTTTTTCAGACATTTTAATCTTCTAATATATCGCAAAAAGTGCAACGGAAACACTTATTTTTATTTTGACAATTATAAGTCACAGGACATGACGCGCATAGTCACATGATCACTTCTCTCAGAATGAAAATGGCATGATACACATGAACAGAGGAGACTTTTCTCAAAATAATTCACGAGAAAAACACAACTGGCATTTTAGAAAGCAAACAGCAGAGAAATGCAGCATCTTATCAAGAGATCGAAACATCCATTTTCCAGCAGTGAAATCTCGTAGGATGATATTTCACAAGAGTTACGACGTTCCTGCCTCGAACAACCGTTCAAACACGTTCAAAGCGCAAATATATTTTGTCGAAATTTTAGGAATATCGCTATTGTTTTGCATAAAACTGTAATGTAACGCAGCTAATGATTCTTTTTTTACTGTAGTGTATTTATATAGTATATGATACTATATAAATACACTACAGCAGGGGTTCTGAAACTTTTTTGGCCCAGGTCCGCCTTGGAGGGGTGAAATTTTTCCATGTCCCCCCTCATCCTCGCAATACTGAAAATGATAAAAACCCACTTCAACAATGATTATTATGAAACAATGATAACCTTTTTTAATAGTGCTTTTGTGCAAACCAGCGACATTTTCAGGTATTATAATATAAATGAGCACTTCAGAAACAACAATTTTAAATAATTTTAAAATAATAAATGGAACAAAAGCTAAAAATAGCCTGTGACTCGCTCCGTCTCAATTTAGTCAAGCTGGCGTCAAACAGCGCTGTTACTTCCGCCCATTCGCTACAAAATAAAACTTCCGCATTTCAAAATAAAACAGCAAAAAAAACAAAACAAAAAAAAACCGTGAATAATTTCGCGTACCCCTGGACATGCGCCGCGGACCCCAGTTTGAGAACCGTGGCACTACAGTATAGAAATTAGGACTTTACGATTATGGCCAAAAATAAAATCCTGATTTTTTTTCCCTCTAAAAACTCAACTTTCAATTTATATTTTTGGGTAAAACTATAAAAAAACAACATAATTTTAGATGTCACAATACCACACACTTCTCTCTACCTCAAATCTATGATGGTTCATGTAATTTCTGAACATTACATGATGGACCTACAGCAGTTACACCAATGTAAGTCAGTGACAGTCATCAGTCATCTGTGCCTGGACCACAGCTTATATTAGTATCACTTCTGTGGAACCATCACAGAATGTTCAGAAATTCCCCATCACACATGTAAGGTCTGTGGTTATTACACAGTGGTCATGAAAGACCACTCTCACAGTTAAGAGGAGGAGTCTATGGTCGTCCAGAGGTGTCCAGTCTGGAGACATGAGACAGATGATACTTATATGACAATTTCCCTTTTTCAAAGAATTGTTCTAATAATCTAATTTTGATTTAAAATCAACTAAACGTGCAGCCCTTATAGAAATATATGACAAATATATGATATTGTACTTCTGCTAATATATCTTCCTCAATCTCACACACTGAACATTTAAAATGTGTCATATATTACTAAAGTCCATTGTGATTTTAAGACAAATACTAAATTGATGCATGAATTATGAATGAGAACCTTAATCAAGATTTTTTTCCCTAAGTGTTTTGATTCCTCTTTAGACACGAACAAAGCAAATGTGATTGAATTGTTTTTAATGAACATATTTTTTTATGGAGTTACAAAAATGTCCACTCAGCTGGACAACATGTGTTTAAGCTTTGAATAAAAGAAACATGTATTTAAAATGCAATATCAGAACACCAGTGTTACCAGATGTGCGATAATTATTGTATTTGTATTGTATTATATGTGTTTTGCCCCCTGTACGATGTACGACAAATAATGGGAAAAAAATGTACAATCATTTCAGTTGGATGCACAAACACGCGTCTCTCTCTGACACTAAGAATAATTTTACATGTGTTGCAGTCAGGCAGTATAAAAGACACGACAACCAACAACATCTGCACAAGTGGCCATGGTATCAGGTGACGACAGTGACCTCGAGGTTGAATTCAAGTCTTTCTAATCGGGTAATTAACAGGAAAAAAATCCCTCTAGTCTGGCAGAAGCCTTGTCCATTTGCGTTCTTTTTTTGCCAAAGTTTACCCAGTAGCTACTACATGTATATTGTGAATTTGACATGAAATACTTTTCAAATTAAAATATTGCTAAAATGCCGACATTATGCGTTTTGTTTGATAATAATTTCTCCCAAAATATGATAATTTTGAGGTTTTTGTACGATAGTTGCACATTTCATATCTGGCAACACTGCAGAAAACTATGACATACAGCGTTTTTAAAGCATTTTTCTTAAAGAAGACTGTTAATTACAGTCGAATAAATGATTTACATGTAAACATGTTAGTGCATATCAGGTATTAAGAACAACCATGTTACAGTAATGGTATGAACTGACTGATATGGAACTAAAACAACAAAATTCATGAATATACAAGAGAACTGTAGAATAAGTGTCCATTGTAGTGACCAGTATGCATCAAAGCATTAAAAGGGAATAATAATAATAATAATAATAATAATAATAATAATAATAATAATAATAATAATAATAATAATAATAATAATAATAATAATAATAATAATAATAATAATAAGAATAATAATAATAATAATAAGCTTTATTGATAGAACAAATTCATGCAAATCAATGCAGCTCAAAGTGTTTTAGAGAAATACAGGATAAAAGACAATAAAATACAGAATAGGTTAAGAAAAATGAGTATATGAGTAAATGAGTATATTGATAGTTCATATGATTGGAGGATGAGAAGGTAGTGTCAACTGTGAGTGAAACTATTCCTTAAATAAAGAACTAAACAAAGTGTCATTCTGTCCTAAATGCATCTACTTGTTGACTGAATAAAACAGGATGTTGTCTCACCAGTACACGTCCCTCTGGCTGACCCCGTTGAGTGGCAACGGTCACACCCAGCCACATCCCCTCCACCATTTCGTTTGGATTCGCTGTGGATTTGACATATGAGTTGGGTTAGGTGTGGGAAAGTGTTTTAGAAGAATACCAAGTAAACTGTAGATAACATAAGCGTCTAATGAGCCGTTGTGTTTTTGTATAAAACACTCTGTATGCAGTTTAATTTCTTTCATTCGTTCAGGTACGGAAAAACAACCAGATTATTAAAATGTCATTAAGGGCTCACTGATCTATTCCAAAATTATTTGTGGTTCATGAACCTTTGTACCATCTAATGAACCAGTCAATATTTCAACATTTGCCATTCAGAGTTTCAGAATAACACAACCACCCACACACATAAAAGTTTGACCATTGTCTACTTAAATAAACCATGGCAACAAAATGACAATTACAATGATTAATGAATAGATTTTAAGTATTTCAACTTTGATTAAAAACTATTGATTTTATTAAGTAAATTTAAACATAAAAATTAAATGTAAAATAATGAAATTATTAGTTCAATTATTTTGGATTTACTTAAGATTTACCACATGTTAACTAAATCCAAGTCAATTTTAGGGGGAAAACTGTCCAATATTTCTTATTTATCTGGAAAATACTAATTCAGATATACCAAATACCTGCAAAAATCATTTAGATTCATTCATATTCATTCATATTCCTAAATATATGGATGATATTAATTTATATGTTGTTGACTTTACTGATAATTCATTTCTACTCAGTGATTTTCAGCTGATATGATTCAAACAAAAATGACTAAAATGCAATTGATAAATAATTAAAATGTCATTAACCAAACATAACAATATACCAAACTGCACAGTCTTTTTTATGCATAATAATAATAATAATAATAATAATAATAATAATAATAATAATAATAATAATAATAATAATAATAATAATAATAATAATAATAATAATAATAATAATAATAATAATAATAATAATAATAATACATTTTATTTTGTCAATATTAATTAAACCCATTCACACCTTTAAGAATGTACTTGCTTTTGAACAGTATAAAGTTCAGTTGCTACAGAAAATGGTTATCAGTTCCATTCAATGGACCTACGATCATAAAAGATCAAACCCAAAAAAAATAAAGCTTCCCTCAGAGCGTATCATGCCCTGACAAATATTAACCACAAAAATGCGCTGTGACTGCAGCAACAGTGACTTCAGCCTCAACATCAAAAGTTCTGAAGAATCCTTTTATTATGGTTCTTACTAGTTTTACCCTCCAGGAGGCACATTCAGCTCCAGGTAGTTCAGAGGTAAGTGTATCAGTTAATAACCTTCAATTTAGGAAAGATGCACTTTCAGGGGTTTTATACCCTGAAGCTAATGTTCTGAAAGTGCAACGTCAAATATGCGTATTGTGGTGCATTCTGGGGATTAGAAAGACACACTGTTTATATGAAAAAGACTGGATGATTTCTGCCTACATTTGAACCATTCCTTTTTGTAACCCCGCAGACATTCCAGGTAAACGTCTGTTTCAGATTCAATAAGAGCTGTTGTGAGTTTGTTGTTAGTTTTACTGTGTGTTTTAGGGACAGAACAGGTGGAATAACAGAACATGACAAAGATGAAGTAAAGTATGTAGAATGTGCATCAGTAAAATATATAGGGTGTTGAACATGAACTGTGAAGTGGAACATACTGTACAAGTATTTACATTTAGGCCCAGTAGTTTTTTATTGTGGAGCTATTTTCTTCTAAATCAGTCTGGTTTCGTTACTCGGTAAAAAAATAAAAAATAAAAAAAGAACATAGCAACAATAATGCAAACACCCTGACAAACAAACTACGAAACAAATCAAAAAAGACAGGCAAAACTGTGTTTTAAAAAAGCCCAAACCATCTATTTTTCTCTAGTTTTCTCACTCACTGCTCTGTGTTTTTGCCCCTATTATACAGGCAGCAGGGGGAGCACTGAGCATGCTCAGAAATGTATGGAAATAACAAGATTTACTGTATCAGCACTTTTTGAAAATTTTCTATTGAACAAACAGTGGAATTTTCTATGAATGCTTAATATATTCCATACATTCAGACATTCACACATCATCACTAAATTGCACCTATTTTCAATTTACAGACTTTCTTTTTCTACCCTGTAAAAGAAATCCTGTTGTTTTTACAGAAAAAAGCTGGCAGCTGTGGTTGTCAGGATAATGCTGTAAAATAACATCACACCGTAAACACATTTACAAGAGTAACATATGAAATTAAAACTGCAAGCAGTCCTAAAGGCCTTCGCTGTCCCTCGCGACCCCCTCCCTGTGCAACAGCCAATAGCTGATGACGTCGTACCTTGGGTGGGAAGCGATATGCTGCCAAAAATGCACACTTTTGTATAAATATGTAGGGGGTGTTATAGAGTGACTTATTTCAAATGTTTCGTGTTGAATGGGTGTAGAACCACCCACTCACAACTGACAACTGAGGCAAATTTCAGCCAAATCAGTGTTCGTATATCTGAACTACAGCCATTTTAGTAAAGGCAGATTTGTAGGAGACGCTATAGACGCTGGTGTAGTTGTGCTGGACACAGATGTCCGAGTCAAATTTCAGCCAAATCAGTTTTTGTATATCCGAGCTGAAGCAATTTATGTAGTGGTAATTTTTCCCAAAAACTTCACAAACTTTGCGACATCATAGCACAAACACTAGATAGTGTCTGTTCACCGAATTTGAGCTCATTGGACCCAACAGCCACGGAGGAGTTCGTTAAACAGCGAAAAACCATGACTTAAATTTTTTTTAAATTTCAATCCAAGATGGCAGACTTCCTGTTGGTTTATGGGCGTGGCCATCATAAGGTTTTTTTATTTGTCATCATATGATGAACATGTGTAACATTTTCATAGCTCTAACTTCACTAGGGTGTGATCTAGCCTAATACAAACTATTGTCACTTTTCAAGGGGGCGCTATAGACACTTTTCTTTAATGACTTTTACGAAACGTATATATACTCGCAATATTTATTAAGTTTTTATACATATTCAGGGGGTCAAATTAGAGCTCAAAGGGTAGAAACCCCTTGCGATCACAACAGACTCAATAGGTCTTGCGTCGGACGTGGTCCACAGTGAAGGCCTAATAACATTTTGAACATGTACATTTAACATTGAATCTAAAAGTCAGAGTTAGTCAGAGTCAACTAAACCATAGGTATCTGTTGGTAAACCTGTTTAAAATCATTAAATGTCTCACATCATCTGAACCCACTTTATCCTCACTAGGGTCATGGGGGTCACTGGGGGCCTAATCCAGATACAATGGGTGAAGGCGGGGTACACCCTGTATGAGTCTCCAGTTCATCACAGGACTGAACATATATAGATAAACAATCACTCTCACAATTTAAATTAACCAATTAACCTATTAGTGCATGTGTTTGGATGGAGGGAGGAAAGTGGAGAAAACCCACACATGCAAACTCCACACAGAAAGGTCTGGTGTTGGAATTAAACCAGGGACATTCTGTCTGTGAGGCACGAGTGCTAACCACTGCACCACCGTGCCTCCCGATTATTAAATGTTTACTTCTTTATTACTTTTTTTAAGCAAATAAGCTGTTATTACCTCCGCCAAGGAGGTTATATTACATTTATCTGTTTGTTTGTGTTCAAGATAACTCGAAAACGTATGGACGGATTTTGATGACATTCTCAGAATATGTTGGAAATGTAATGATGTGATTTAATTTTGGTGGTGATCCGGAGGGGTGGGGGGGTGTCTACCTTGGCGGAGGTCTGTGCTTTTCTAGTTTTGAACATTGTGGTCTTCCAGTTTAAACAGCACCACATCATTTCCAAAAACAATAGAAATACATAATTTCTACATACAAATCTGGTTTTGTTAACATACTCTTCCTGTAAAAAATACTTTTATATTTGATATAATTGTTTACTATTATTATGTTGCATGTGACATTTAGCTTACTTGAGCCAACCAGGTCCATCCTGCTGCAGTCGCTGCTGTCTGTGGTGATGGGACAGGAGTAGACAGCCCCTGTTTCATTGACATTTTGGAGGGAAATGGCTTTTTCTTTTGGTGCTCCTGTGAGAAGCCTGTGTGTACAGACACAAAGACAACACACAGACACAGACAGATATCAGGATTAGAACAGCGTTAAGCAGTGTTTAGATTGTATCAAAGCCACATTGTAGTGTCAGACAGTACAACAAAGAGACAGGAGCAACAATATAAAAACTGCCAGACGATGTCACAGATAAATCTGACTAGTCTACGTAGATATTATCCTACAGATGGAAGTATGCTCAACTATGAGCATCTTCTAACTTCTCTACAGAGTTCACAAATGCATTCTGATGTATGTATTGTAATGCACAAAATCTGGAACATCCCCTCGTGGGACTAATAAATATTTAAATTATAAAATTATTTGCTGACCTAAAATGTTTAATACCTGATGATCCAATAAACCTATCAATATATGTCAATAATTGGTGCAAAATACATTTTGTCATCTTTTCATGGTCATTAGATACGGCCCATTTGGACATTCAGAGGCTCCATAGTGAACGTGGAAACACCATCATCTTCTAAAATATTGAATCATCAGTAAAATCCATGGAGTTGAATGAATGATAGTAGATGGACACACTTGTTTATGTTCAGTTAATAATATATTTGACTGAAAAAGTCAGTTTTTTCTGTTGTACTGATGCAATAACTCACATTTTAATTGGAGCTTTTGTGAACATGTGTAAGATCAGTGAATTTAATATAGGGAAATAGATGATTTTATACAGCTTTTAAACATGTGAATTTGGAGCACTTTTATCACTTTTAGCTTTTTGAGTCCTTTTTTTAAAAAAGCATTTTTTTATGTATATAAAATCTTATTTATTATATATTATTATGTTTTTATCTTTGTGCTTTATTTGCACTGGGGGTGCTGCTGCATAATTTCATTGTAACATAAATGTGTACAATGACAATAAAGTGATTCGTTCATTCATTCGATTTCACTTACAAATGAAAAATATAGAGGATACTATTATGATAAATGGGAATGAATAAATCAAGGAAGTTTAACAACAGAGGGAAAAAAATCATTTGGGGACCTGCCACAAAAGTAGCACTGAGTTATTATGGGTTAAAGGTGACGCTTGTGATACTGAAAATGTTCATATATCCACTAAGAGAGACAGTCATGTGACCTGTGGAGCAAAGGTAGAGGAAGTGTTGAAAACAGAACATGACCTATGATAAGTCTGGATACCACACACACACACACACACACACACACACACACACACACACACACACACACACACACACACAACCTAATTTGTTGGTGATGGACCTGGTCTTTTTGTCCACTCAAGCAGACATACCCTTCATCAGCACCTTTTAATGCAGTACAAAACTTTTAAGTAAAAGGATTACACCCTCCACAAGGCTTTGCTCTGGGACTCACTGTTTACTGTCAGCACAAGATTTATTAGCCCCACTTTGTAGAAGGAAGGTGCAGACAGTTTTGTTTACAATGTGTGTGTGACACATGGGCTGCTGTATTGTGTCATGAAACAAAAGCTGTAATAGTGAAGTCAAAGTGCACACTTTAAGCGTGTCATTCTTTTCATTCACTCTTTAGGAATATGTTCATGCACTGCTGGATGATCGCTGACATTTCTGGCGACAGTGACCAGTGGAGAATGGATAATGATGAGTCAAGTTGTTAGTCAAGCTTGAGGGCAGATTAAAAAAGCAGCTTCCCTTCCATGCACTGATAAGTAAACATAAATACAGATAATGGGTGTAGACATAAAAATGCACCTTTACTGTAAGGTCATTGTGTTCGATTGTGAAATCAAAATGACTCTCACTGACTCAACCCTTCTTTGTTCAAACTTGTGAGCAGATTTTTTTTTTTTCCAGAGGTAACAGAAGGATGGGCTTAAAACTGTTCATGAACTAGAGCTGTACCTGCTCTCACATTACTCACATGTTATGAGGTGGGTTTTCATTCTGTGGAAACCCAGTGAAACTGTGTGCCAAGCCCTATCACGTCTACACATTTACTTAAAGATGTCATTCCATGGTTATTTCATTAATATTACTGTGTTCTCCATTGTTATTGAATACATTGTGTTTTGGTTTTATTTAAAAAATGTCCAGATTGCTTTGTTTCCAGCTGTAACATGTTCTTCTTTTTAAGGTCTTCCAACTTATATATATATATATATATATATATATATATATATATATATATATATATATATATATATATATATATATATATATATATATATATATATATATATGTATATACTTAAAAATATAGATGAGGTATAACTTCGTCATTAAATGCTGAGAATGATATTATATTATTTCTATGGTTTCAAATATGGATGAGTGAAAAAAAAAATTAACTGATGTAGTAGATGATGAAATACAATTTCAGAGCACTCCAAATAACCACCAATATCTATCACCAAAAAAATGACAATCACAAAACACTATTGAGAGGCGGATGTGGTTCAGTTGGTCGAGCAGGTCGTCCAATGACTGAAGGGTCAGTGGTTTGCGTCCCGGCTCGGTCTGTCCACATGTCCAAGTGTCCTTGGACAAGACATTGAACACTGACTTAGTCTCCCAGAAGGACTGACAGAACCTTAGAATAATAAGTTAATAAGTAGTGTTTTAATTTAACTATACTTTAATAAGCATCTAAATTTTAAGTTCAACTTAAAATAATTATGATATAATAATTCAATTGCCTTAAATTTTTTGACTTCTCCTAACTTATTTGGGTTTACAGTGTGGGGTCAAAATGTGAAATTCTTAGAATTAACAAGAGAATAGGTTTTAGTCAAAAGGAATATTGGTCTCAGATCTACTTCAAAACACTGTCTGCACATTATGATCCATTCACTTTACAGGTTCTTTCTAGTGGAATATTTACTAATCCATTGTATACATGTACATAAACCACCATATGTGGAATAACACACTATCATATGTATATATATATATATATATATATATATATATATATATATATATATATATATATATATATATATATATATATATATATATATATATATATATATATATATATAAACATGAGAGCTAACCAAAACGTATGTCATTTGTTTTCTAATTCATTGTATTAAATTAGCATTATAATTATCATTATTACTACCACATTTAATAACTGAAAAAACAAACTGTAGTCTAGAGCATTTCAACATTGAAAGTCACAGTATAATTATTTTCTAATGTGTAAAAATAGACCGCCTCTGTAGCATCACATGTGGTCCAAATAATCACTGAAACTCCTGCAAATATATCTTCTGATTTCAACATAATAAAAGTGACTAGTCATCTTCATATTGAATAGCCAACTCTTAAATATCTTGAATAACATGCATGAGTTGACTACTGTAGTTCTGTCTTAGATGCACTTTTCACCATTTTAACTTACTTTTTTCACTTGACAAAACTTAATATCATTAAAACACATAAGTGGTGTAAAATTCACCCCCTGTACTGTTGACATGAGTGGAGAAAGTAGTAGTAGTAGTAGTAGTAGTAGTAGTAGTAGTAAGGAAAACACTACCAGGCTGTAAACATTTGTATGTTTGTTAGATAATTTGCCATTTTAGCATCGTATAAGGAGTCAATAGCACTGGGAGCCACCCTAAAGTGATCTTTCAAAGAACAGCTTCTTCTTTTTTTTTTTTTAACACTTCCACATTGGTGTCACTTTTCAGCTCTAGAGATGACATGGATGTGTAAAATAATGCTGCTAAGAATATTTCATGCTGATACTTGAAAATAACTGTTGGTCAGACATATTTGCATCATTTGAAACAGAACAGCCCAATTACCCCTAATTTCTGCAACCAAATAGGCGTCATCAGCAATCAATCAGTTACATCTCCATGGTGATGACAACCAGGAGGAGCCATGATGGCCTCTCAGGACCAGCAGTTTCCAGCCAACTGGGAGGAAGAGGCCTTGGGTTCAGGCAATCATTCAGTAATGGAGACAACATCTGAGATTCCACAGAGGTTTGGAGAAGTAACTGGGAGTGACAGACATGTGGAGTGTAAGGGCCACAGGGTCCCAGTGTAAATGTCTAGAGGGACTAGTGTGTAATGGAAAACATGCACTTATGAAACATGTGTGTCTGCTGCAAAAGTAAAGAAAATGTCTTGTTTTCTGAATACTTGAATGGTTATGTTTTATAACCATACACTGAAAAAAAAAAAATCTGCCGAATGAATGAGTTAAAATGATGTAAAGAATTTCCACCTAATTAAAATGCTTTCATTTAAAAAGACACTATTTTGTTCAACCTTGTTTTTTTGGTTTTTTTTGCGTGAACATAAAGTATTAGCATTACTATTATTTACTTGCAGCGTATGGGTCCAACTTTATTTGTGAAAGTTTTTTCAACATATTTACTGAAAAATAGTTTGACTTCGTTTTTAACCTTATCATGAGGAATGAGGTGGACAGAGGATTCAGATGCACAGTGTTGGAGGGAGAACAGATTTAATAACAAAACAAACCAAAAATAAGACAGAGACAATAGGTCAAAGGTTAAATAGGCACCTAAGGCTGTCAAAAGGGGGTGGAGTCTTCAATCATGTGGTCAATCAAGTGGTAAGATGAGAAGACAATTAACTAATTAAAAAAAAACAAACCTGCACATTTAAATAAACATACAGACTAAACTAAAATAAGATTGAAGGACACAGTGGTGGAACACAAGTACATCATGAGGATAAGTAATCCATTTTATCCAATGGCAGCCCACTATCACCAGAGTGGACATCCCTCTGCTTCCTCCCACAGAGTGATGGTAATAGAAGTGGTCCCCAAACCCCTCAGAGGTGGAGACCACCTTCGGACCTTCCTTCAAAGAGAGACTTTTTGGATCAGCAAGCTGAGGGAAACCTCCTACCCAAACTTTTTATGATATATGTACTCATGTGTGTTTCTGATGTTTTAATTTCATAACTTTTTTACAGTATTTTTTAAATAATTAAAAAAAAAAAAATATATATATATATATATATATATATATATATATATATATATATATATATATATATAATTTATAAACATTTTAATAGTATTTTATACATATTTATATGTATTTTTAGTGTGTATGTTTATTTAAATGTGCAGGTTTTTTTAATTAGTTAATTGTCTGCTCAGTTTACCACTTGATTGGCCACATGATTGAAGACTCCACCCCCTTTTGACAGCCTTAGGTACCTGTTTAACATGTGACCTATTGTTTATTTCTGTATATGCTCTAATGAAGACCCTTGGTTGCAAAGTGTAGGCTGATGTGTCTTTAACTTTTGCATTGTTTTATTAAATACTTTTTTAATGTATTTTTCAAATCTCAGAATGCCTCTGCTTTTTCTTCCTCTTCTGGATTTTAACCTCACCTGGTACAGATGAGCACCTGAGTAAATATCATTTACACAGTCTCCTGAGCGCTCATAGCTCCTTTTTTTTTGCCTAAGACAGAGACAAGACTGAAACAGACACAAAACCTGGGAGAAGCTCAGCCAGACAATGTCCAAGTTATGTTAAACTGAGATCTGGAAAAACACATGACTGAGTTATGGAGGTGACAATAGTGAAATGGTGCGGCACCGACAACTGGAAGCTTTGATGCTTAAATAACTGCATAACGGCAACGACTTGCAGCTGCACGGTGCGGGACAGGTGAAGCTGGTGAGGATCTGGAGGAAAGGTTGTGACAAACCTGGCTAATGATGATGGATAATTTATTTAAATAGGGTAGGGATAATAGTATTTTGAAGGTAAATCACAGTAACTGAATAAGTGCAACCATTAGATTATGTTGTTCTGTTATTAGGTCCCTCAATATTCTCGATATTCTTGCTTTAAGTTTTCTAGACACAGGCTCCACAGGTATGTTTAGGCTAAAGGTGGAATCAGCCAGAACATCTGATCTTGGAGGGGGCACTTTGAAACAACATGAGTTAATGTGGTCTTGTTCATTCTGGTGTGAAAATCCTAATTAAAATGTACTGTATGTAGGAATTCTGTTCTCAGTTATCTATGGTCCTGAATGTAACCAGACCTTAAGGAATCCTGCTAGTTTCAAATACCGATATCATTGACAGTAGTAGAAGACCCAGAAAAAAATGCTTAACCACTAAACAATTAATATAACATAAGCTACAGTACATGTTAAGTGTATGTTATTACAACAGACACCTGTGCTGTTTTTTTAGTTTTTATTTTTATTTTTTTTTATTTTAGTCTCCCCAGTAAATCACAAGTCATGGCCATGTAAAGTGTTTTTCAGTAGCTAAAGTACACAGTGTCTCAAAACAAGGTGAGAAATTCCTCAGAAAAACCCAAAGCCAAACTGTGCATTAGGAAAGATTATCCAAAGTAATCAGAGAGAAACAGGGTAGGACCGAGGAATATACAAGTCTGTTGTAAAACACTTAGAGACCAGTTAAGGTGAACTTTGTTCCCACAGGAAAAAACACGGCACATGGTCGAGTGTTAATCCCATGCGCTGCTGGTAGGCTTGAGTAACCTTGTCGGACAGAGCATCAGAGACAAAGAGCCAGTCCAACCTGACCTCGTAAACATACTTAGTGTCGTCTCACTGTCTCTGCACACCCACGTGGGTCACCTGTGTTTGTTGTGGAAATTCAATACTGGTGAGTGATGCCATTACATTTACCTCTAAAGGTGAACAGTGGTGTTTCCATCCTCATAAAAGCATGAACTATAATAACTGAAATAAAACCCTTAATTCAACAGGAACACAAAATGATCATGGTTATTTCTATAATAAAACAACAAATGTAGTCTTTAGTCAAATGGAACATTTCACAAGGATTACGCAAGTATTTTTTCAGTCTAATTAGTGGAACCTATTAACTGCAACTACAGTCTATCAGGAAAAATCTATTTAATATATTAACTGTGACTCATGAGCTGAGTAAGCTGCACAGACCTGTTCACCACAGTTTCTCCCTGAGCTCTACCTCTACCACACTAGACATAATAAATGACATTAACTACAAGAAAGGAGAAGTGACTGTGTCTGTTCTGAGCTACGATAGTGATATGAACAAATATGAATGGTAACCTAAGGAGGTATAACTGGTATTTTTAACCTTTTTAAACCTTTGTTATCTGTCAAACTGTTAACGTTATTGTAGTATTTTAAACTGTCACTGCTATTGTTGGTTTATTTACTGCTGTTTTTTATTCACCTACTTCTTTTCATGGTGCAGAGTGGTCCCACCAAAGCGTAATTTCCTTGTAACTTGCATGCAATGACAATAAAGTCTATTCTGTTCTCTATTCTATACCCATTTTGTATAATCAACCTAATGAAAAGCTAAGATACACTGAGATATTCAATTCATGCAAGTAGATCTTCCTAAATACTAGTGCTGGGACTATATGCTTTTATGCCAATTCGATTCTTTTACGATTTTTTTGGTTGCTGATTTGATTTAAATTGCGATTCTTCGATATTCCCCATTTTTCGCTTGCCTTTTTAACACCAGATCACGTGAAAAAGCTGAATGATGATGCCTACAGATCATATCAGGAGTAATGTTTCCCAAAAAATGCCCATCATATGTGAGTCAGTTCAGATTTATTCAGCAGTATTATATTTGAACCAGACTTTGGGAAGTAAACTGCTACATTTATCAGCACACAACACAAATAGGAGCCTTTAAATGAACATACTTCATAATAAAGTGAACTTTAAAGTGTTGTTGATTGTTTAACTATATTTATTCAGGAACAACTAATTTTGTCTAAGTTTACAGATATCTCGGGCTGTTGAACGCACCAGAAATGTTACGACAGTCCTGAACGCACCATCTCCGTGTTTAAAATTAGCATGTTGTTGCTAATCACCTACCTTTTCCCAACTCTAATTCATTTACTCCTGGTTTATTACTGTGTGTAAATGACACAAGGTCAGATTAATAACACAATGTTTATCTGCGTATAAGTTAATGCTGTTTAACGCTGGTGTGTTGTTGAAGCTAATATGATAATAAGCTAGCTGTCATTTGACTTACTCATACAGTTGTCTAAAGTCTTACTGTACAAGCAGTAACTTCTTTCCCATTTGGCTTAAAATGAAACATTTAAATATGGGGAAAATTGTTTTGTTTTTTTTTAATCAAAAAATCGATTTAAAACTCATAAAACAAAAAAATCCTGATAAATATGTGAATCGATTTTTTTTCTCCCACCCCTCCTCAATACCTTTTTACATTTTACTAGAGTGGATGGTATACAGACAGACCAAACATTACTGATTTATTCTTCATAATCTGGGAGAAAAAAAAAACATGGACATATTCTAACGTCAACTCATTCATATGAACAAACACCAAAATATGACAAGAATGGACACAACGTGAGTTAGAAAGCTTTGAGTCAGCACTGACAACACCCCTCATATCCTGTCCTGTTCCCACTGCCACAGTTTACTCTCCTCCCGTCTCCTTCATGCTCATCACCTCCTCATAAACAGGCTGTCAAAGGCCTGGGGGCGGGGGTGGAGGGTGGAGGGTGGGCAGCTGCATTCCTACTCTCAGGACATGTTGAAATTTGCCCCTTCTGCCTAACAAAATGGCTCAACCAAACATTTACCCTGGCAAATACACCCAGGTTAGGTGAGTGTGAGTGTGTTCTTCACTGCAGCAGAGGAGAGTTAGATGAACAACTACTGTATTAATATCAGCAGGATTATTCAAACAAAAGATGAACGAGAAATCAGTGAATCACCTTAAAATGAAGACTGAAGAAATGGTTAAAATATACATGTAAAGGCTTGGATGAGAAAGAAAAAATGGGTGAAAGAATGAAAGCAAAGACGGTGTTGGTTTAGTAAACACAGATCTCCATGTACGACACTCAGTACAACACATGCAGCTCTCTGATAGATAATCATAATTAGCCAACATTTATTCTTTTTCTCCATTATATAATTATGCCATTGTTGCAAACCTCCAGACTCCAAAACCCTACACTTAAAACTTAATTACAACTTACTACAAACATCAACTTAATTGAGGCTGACTGCAGCATTTTTTGGATGATATTTTCCTTCTCCTCGTAATCTTTTGTTTGAAGATAAACAAAGAGAAGACTAAAAAATGGTGGAGAAAAATGTGTCATACTGTACAGACTGTGTTCATCTAGAGCAGGGGTCTCAAACATGTGGCCCGGGGGTCAAATGCAGCCCAACAAAGGTTGCAATGCGGCCCCTGGGATGGATTTGCAAAAATATCAGCCTGTGGAACTCATTTTAGTTCAGCTTCCACATACAGACCAATATTATTGAGTCACATTTTAACAGAATAACCTAAAAAAAAACAACAATAACTCCATATTTTCTTCTCACATTGATGTGAAACATTGATATGTTTACACAGTCACACCATGGGGACCTCTGACACTATGAGGACCAAACCTCAGGCCCCCACGAAGGTTAAAAATAAAGAAAGGTCCACACTAGTAAAATAGAAATGATGTGGTCCTATAAATACATTAATTAGTTTGTTTTTTTCCCAGAAGTCCCCATAAAGCATGAGGGAAACAGGTGTAAAGTGAAACATGTGTTTTTTCAAAGTTTTGAAGGTTTGTTTACTTTAAAAAAACAAAAACAAAAAAAGGAATAAATTTTAAAATTTGAAATTATTTTTTAATTGTATTTATTTGTATTTTTTTTTTAAATATTATTATTTATTTTTAAATGATTGTTTTTTGTATTTCTTCTTTTATTTTTATGTTTTTATTTAAATAATTTTCATTTTTTATAAATATTATTTTATTTATTTATTCATTTTTAAAATGATTATAATTGTATTTATTCATTCATTTGTACCATTTTATTTAATTACATTTTAAAAATTATAATTATTATTTGCATTATATTTAAAAAAAAATAAAAAATAAAAAAAGGCTAAAAGTTTACATTCACTACCCAATTGCTACGCGATCATAAATGTGGTCCCCATGACACATGTAAATGAGTGTGTGCGTGTATGTGTGTGTGTGTGTGTGTGTGTGCATGTCTCACTATTATAACTGCAGTGCGTGTTGTTATAGTATGTCAATTATATGCATGTAATGGATCACCTATCCAGATAAGGATACAGATAGCCTATTTATCCCAAGGTGTGGCTGTGGCCCTCAGGGAAAAAAAAAACACAGGATCATTTTTAACCTCATTTTACACGACTTGAGGGCATATTTCCAGCCACGAGTCATGCAAATACAATAACAAGCACTGAGACGACTCCATATTTACCAGTCGTTTGCGTTATATTAACTGTAGCTTTTTCATCGACAGCATAATATACACGTACTGTGAGGAGGTTTGGTATTTACTCTTTTGTTTCATATGTTTGTGTATGTTATAGGGGGAGGAGCCAATGTGATGCTTCAGGCAACAGTTGTCAATGCCAATTAGAAACGTGTAGACACATGTACGTATGACATTGTTGTTCCTGGTAAGAAGGTGTGGACTGAAAGGAAGAAGAAAGGACTGACAAGTACCAGTGAAAAAAGCAGCTTGAGAAGACGGTAACCAACTGTTTGTCAACGTGGACATTGGGACACCATCACCATCGGGGGGTGGGGGGGGGGGACAAGAAGAGAGGGGGGTGTAAATCTGAAATAGGGGATGTTAGTTTGTATAAGTATCTATATTGTGTGTCGTGTTAGCATGTTAGCATGTTAGTAATATGTCAATGGAGATAATGCCCCCCCTATACCCCCTGACACCAGCCACATTTTTTTTGGAGGGTCATGATAACGTACAGTAAAGGGGTTGACAACCACTGGTATAATGGTATATATTCTTCAGTGTCCATGAAGAATTGATATCTTTTTTTTTTTTTAGTATTTTAGAAACAGTGACATATAAGATTATTACTGTAATATGTCCAATGAAAACAAACTATAGAAATAAATAAGAAAAGAGATAAAGGAAATGTAAAGAGGAAACAATGGAGATAATACTATATATGTAGGGATAAAAAATTAAAGAAGCAAAACATATAAATAAGGACAAAAATAAAAAAATGGTATGGAAATAATTTTATCAAGTCATTTTTATATTTTTATTTCTGTATTTATTTTTTCAATATTGCATCCATACTCATCAGGGGGATTTAGAAGTGGGCATAACCAACTCTGTATACTGCGGTTAATGAAGAGCATCACCATCTGCTGGGTTAATTGACAAACACTCATTTCAACACATTTAATGTTGTTAGCAGCACTTTGTTAGTCAGACTAATGACTATTTTTTTTTATTTTTTTATTGGTACTCGGTATCAGCAAGTAATTAAATGTAAGTACTTGGTCTGGGAAAAAATGGATACCAGTGCATCCCTAACTTCTTCTGGTGATTACAGTCTGACTTCTAGAAGGTTTTATGTTCAGTCAGGATGTGAATTCTCTTGTCTGTGACCTTAACCAAGGTGATACAGATGATATGGAGGATAATGGCTTTAATATAGTGTTCAGTGTAACAGGTCAGTCATCTTTATCCATTATAATACAACCAGATGTATGTTTTTATTTCTTTTTTTTTTTTTAAAAGTCTGTTGGTTGAAGAATAACTGTGAAAAGTGTGTTATTTGAATGAGCTCTATGTACCTTTGACCTCACCCAAAAAGGACACAAGACACAAACTGAGAAGGCCATGAGGCTACATTGAGTCTTCCTGAACTCCACAGCTCCTCTGACTGTCAGACAATGAAGACACAAAAGGCTTTTAATCCTAACCCCAACAAAGACACATGCACAGATTCAGCTATATCCCATCCTCAGTGTTCTTTTGTATGGTATTAACTTACTGCAATACAGGCAAATCATATCGATTCCAGGGAAACATTACCACTTAGAGCCACTAAACAAATAAATAGACTTAATATTGAATGGAGTGACTCAATTTTCAAATTGAATTAAGAATGAGGACTAGAGTAGACCAGCACTGAGACTTTTTTATGTTCTTGTAATGATGTAATGACTTGACTGAAAGATGAGAGGATGGTGTGTTACAGGGGGGGGGGGGGCATAAAGTCACATGATCAGTGTAGTGTTTCTTTGTTTCTGCCACTGCTCGGTTCCTTCTGTGGTTTCACTGTATTACTCTGATAAAATTCAGCTCTTTGTAGTTTCAGGAAACTGTCTGACAAAACAGTAGGTGGGGTGAGCAGGTACATTGGTATCAGACTATTTATAGGAAGCACGCCTAGTTGTTAACACACTGTGACTTTATGAAAAGAACAGGGCAAACAGATGAGTCGTTTCTGAACAAATATTGAAAAAAAAAAAAAGGTGGTAGATCAGCCTTACTGTGGGAAGGAGAGTAAAACTTGTAGAAAACTACCAAGGTCACGACATAAATTATTATTATTATTATTATTATTATTATTATTATTATTATTATTATTATTATTATTATTATTATTATTATTATTATTATTATTATTATTATCAAACACTCTTATTCTTAATAACCAGACGTGACAAATACAATGAATAAAACAATATTGGAATATTTACCTGCCTGGTACTTAACTCTGTGCATGAAAATACAAGTACATGAGATCTAATCACCACTGAATCAACGTGATAAGGTAGCAAACCATATCACAGAATTACCTAGCCAAAACATCAACATCCAACCACAGGAGCAAAAATCCTCACAAAGATTGGCACACAAATATTTAAATTTCACAGGCTTAGACACAATATAAAATAAATACTGCATATTTCTTAAACTAGGACACATTCTTCGGCATAATTACCAAATATTGAAAGTCAAACATGTAGTTTTGGTCTCAACATTAGCTGTTAAACAACTATTAACTCAAAATAAAACACACACATCATAATATAAGTACAGTTTAACAGTTACAGGACAACAGTTATAATAAAGTAACTACAGTAATAATAGTATAACAGCATATATAAGTTCTAAGTAATATAATGTAAGTATGTATTTGTTGTGAAGCTCACATAATAGAATAAAACACACTGCATTTCATACAAATACAGGTAAAAGCACTTGTGTAATAACATTGGCAGGCACATGTTCCTTCTGTTCATAAGTAAATCTGTGCCCTTGCTGTAAATTATTAACACAACCATTGTTCATAGAATGAAAGGAAGTTAGTGGTGAGTCTGAGAATCAATTTAGTAGAGCATGTGCAAAGAGCAGCGCACAGTTCTGGGTTAAATGTTTGTTAGAAACGCAGCTGTTCACCTGATTAAAAAAAAAAAAAAAAAAAAAAAAAAAGGACATAAAGGACATGAGGGAGGGAGCTTTGTTTTCATCACCCTTTCACCTCTGTCAAGTCCTCAGAGACTTCCTTTTTCAAAAAAAAGAGGGAAATAGATCATTAGTATTGGATGAACGTAGAATGATGACTTGATTATTACTGAAAAAGTAAAATTTCCAGTCATTTTAATCAATATCAAAATATGAAAACATGTAGAAAAAAATGATTCAGAATGGTTGGAACATATAGGATTAGAAACATCATTGCTTTTACACCATAATGGTTAAAGGTTTGACCTATTGGTACCAAGGTTACAACTTAAAACTAAATATTGTAATGTGTAACTGGGACTAAAACCACACTACACTTGGTCAAAGGTGATTAGTGGCATGTTTAAATTGGGGGGAAAAAAGAGGAATATTTCTGAGAACAAAATTATTACACATTTATGAGCATCAGTGTAGAGCATAAATATAAAATATATAAATAAAATCCCTCAGATTAGATGGTGTGAATTTAGTTGTGACTAAAATGATTATTTATTTATTGTGACTCATATATTCAGTGTGATAAAAACTATGTTACTGCAAACTGCATATTTTCCCCTTATAGTAAAGTTGTATTATATTATTGTTCCCATACTGTGCATTTAAACTATACAAGTACACATGAACTTCAGATCTAAGACAGTATCTCAGTCAATGGGACAGATGAGAATAAACCTAACATACCGTATTTTCTGGACTATAAGCCGCTACTTTTTTCATATGTTTTGAACCATGAGGCTTATACAAAGGTATTTTTCTTCCACCACTAGGGGCGCTCTAACTGGAATTAGAATCAAAACTACTAAGAAAAATCAATGCAAGGAAGAATACGCTACTTTTTCTTTAGCAGATAGAACACAGACGACAAATTAGCAACTGTTAATTATTTTCAAATCCTCACCCCGTCATTATGGAACCCACACGAAGAAGTTAGCATCAATGAATGTATGGTGAGACATTGGAGGTCACAGGAAGAGTTATGTGATGCCAAAAGTGGACATAAAAATGGTCTGCACTTATATAGCGCTTTTCTAACTTCTTTACATTAGCCTCACATTCACCCATTCACACACACATTCATACACCAGTAGGTTTCTAAGGTTCTGTCAGTCCTACTGGGTTCAGTGTCTTGCCCAAGGACACTTTGACATGTCGACAGCCAGAGCCGGGACACGAACCACCAACCTTTCAGTCATTGGGCGAGACCCAACTGAGCGACAGCCGCCTTACGACTATGAAAAATACTGTTTATTTCTTTTCCTCTTGGTTGTGTTTCATTTTAATCAGCAAAGTTGGTGTCGTGTTAAAAGTCACTGTTAGGAAAAAAAACCTGTTCAGGTACATACATGTAAGTACACTTACAGTTCAAAATCCTTCTGTACATGCAGTAAATATCTGATTTTTCAACATAGATATATGTAGCTTATAAGCCAATCCCATGTGGCTTGTATATTCTTTTTTTTTTTTTATTATATTTTTAATAATACAGCAGATGCGGTTTATATACAGGTACGACTTATAGTCCAGAAAATACGGTACATGCTTCTGATGTGTTTTAGTGCTGACCTAATATTAAAGAGTGTTTCATATCCACTGATAGAAAACGTATAAAATACCCATCTGCACCTGCGTTCCCTTCAAATGTACACACTTGTATAACTAGACAACTAAGCTGGACAAACATCCAGGTTGAAGACCACCATCTGCCACTGGTGAAACAGTAACAACAGAGCAAACTCATTTAGACCCTGTGTGACAAATTAAACAGAGCAGGTCTTTCCCTGATAATATACTAACTCATTTTTTATTTGTGACATGTAAAACCTCAGCTGACAAGAATACTGTGACCCAGACACTGATGCTGCTGCTGGTTGATCAATGTGAGACCGGCTTCACTGCTGATCCTGATGCAGAACCAGGACTTTTACTACATATGAGTAACACACACACACACACACACACACACACACACACACACACACACACACACACACACACACACACACACCATCTACCAGACCCACAGACTTAACAATCATAAAACACACACATACATAAACAGCATGAATCTAGACACAGGTCCAAATGAACCCAACAGAACTAGTATTATCTGCATCTACACATTTTCTTCAGGTCTCATATTTAGCCTGATTTGATCTCCAATGGGCCAGACCAGTAAAATGAAAACATAATAACCTATAAATATTGACAAATAATGACAACTCCAAATTTTGTCATTGTTTTAATGCAAAAAAAAACCCCGTTCAATTATGAAAATATTTTTTTTAAATTATCCAAATGCAAAAAAAAGTTCAATTTCATAAGGAAAATGAGGGTAATTTTAACAATATTACAATAATTATAACAGTATTCTCCATGTGTATAATCGATCAGTTCTACAAACCTTTAGTAACAGAAGCAGAAAATGGTTCAAATTTTGTATAATTTTCTTTAAACCTTTCATGTTGTTCACATATGTTTAGATAATTCACATTCTATTGTTACAGGATATTTTTATATTTTTTTTGCAGTAAAACAATGACAAACATTTGAAGTTGTCATCATTTATAGGCAAAGAAAAAACATAGAAGAAATAAATAAATAAGTTATTACGCTCTTCATTCCATTGGCCTCATTTGGCCCCCAGGGTTGTGTGTTTGAAACCCCTGATCTACACCAAGACCTGAACATGGAGAAGTCAGAGCCGAATCACAGGAGACTCATAGTATCAGTAACATTATTTCCATTAACATTTTGACCCCTATTGGATGCAAAGGGGGCTGGGGGCGGGTGGGGAGGGGTGTGTGAAGGGGAACTACAGGTGGACTCCCTCACCAGCTATAATGGAAGAGACAGAAACAGTGTTAGCGTGACTGCTTAACCTGTATCTGATGGATTACTCATCATTTTATAAAAGCAGTGCAGGTGTGAGCATGAAACATCATCTGTTTTACCTGCATTGTCTTAAGAATAAAAAATAAGACAATAAAAAAATGAAAACCTTGATCTATGACATGTTAAATTTCATCATTATTTCACTATCTAATAATTAGTTTGAGGGCATTTTCAGTCGAAGACAGAGTACAAGTTACCACAAGCACTGACGTCTATAGACAAAAAAAACACAATGTAAACCAATCCTTCAAGATCAGTTCTCCTTCAAACATGAAAAATGCCATGAAAGGCACTGAGGCGTATAGTTTTTCATGGTACAGGTAACCCTCATTAGCCCAGAGGGCGCCTACACCAGCATCTTTACCAAACTGTTTCAGCACATTGGTGCAACCACAGGACAGAAAGGGGATCTCTGACAGTTTTGTTAGTATAAAAACAGTCCACACTGCAGGTATGTTCATTGAAAGCCCCACCACAGAGAATCTCCTCTGTGGAGATTAGCAGGGGGGGGGGGGCAAAGTCCCGCTGGGATCTATTTCAACGTGTTATTAGAAGCCGCCATTCATTCTGCTGCTACACAAAATGCAACTCATGCCATTACCAACCGATTGGACACAGACAATAAATACCATAAAGAGCAGAGATGGACTCCATGGACAAATGAGGACTTAACACCAGAGATGTCTTGCACAGTGACTTCAGACTCCAACTAGAAAAGCACACCTCCGCCAAGGTAGACCCCCCCATACCACCCTGAAAATGTCATCGAAATCCATCCATAGGTTTTGGAGTTATATTGTACACAAACAAACAAACAAACAAACATCTAAACCAACCAACGGCAGCAAAAACATAACCTTGGTAATAATAGAGGTAATAAATCATATTAAAGAAACACAAACTTAGCATCATTTCTCATCTATTTAATGGATTACCATAACATCCATCCAATAAATGATTAACTTGGTTGATACTTTGACTTTTCCTCTAGTAATAAAAGATCAGTGTTATCTGTTGTTATTAATATTTATAAGACATAACAGCATAAAATGAATGGAAATGACTTACTGAACTCGCTGACCAAACAATTCTGAATTTGGTGTAGCCCAAGAAAGTATGTCTAGTACTGTGGCCTGTTACCAAATATGTGTAAAACTGATATTTCTGTACCAGGGGTCGTCAACCTTTAACACCGAAAGAGCCATTTGAACCTGGTTTCTACGGAAAAGAAAACAATGGGAGCTGCAAATACTTTTTGACAATGAAAAACCCCCTGCATTTATTAAAAAGAAAAATAAAGATAGTGCCAGTGTCCCTGTGCTCATCCACACCTCACAGCTGTGATGTGTTGCTATCAACAAAAGGGAGTCATTCAATAGATCATGAAATCAAAATTGAAATCCGTTGAGAATTGAAGGAGAAGTGATTTTAGTGGAAAAATATACAAAGTTGTAAACAAATTGTTTACGATCTTACATTTCGACAGAGTGATACGTTTTGTGCCTAATGCTTAGATCTATCTAATGAATCTATTAGAATTCAAATCTGTTGAGAATTGTGGACGACGCTGACGGACGATGAACAAAATCGCGATGGCAATAGCTCATCGCGACTTTGTCCAGATGAGCTACGAACAACAACAACTTCTCTTTCATGCTTGAGGGTTCACCTCAGTCATACTGAAGATGTTCTATCTTATCTACAATAAAGAGAACACTGTAAATATTGTTTTTTCTTACCTTTCCATTGGTCCAGTGTAAAGCAAAGACACTCTGAGCCCAGTTAACCTAGGACTCTGTGGGACTTTGTCTTATATGTTTTTGGTAGATTTGATTTGATTTGATTTGATTTGAATGCTTTATTTCGAACATGTGCAGAATGCAACAATAATCTGAATTATTATTATAATTATTAATTAATAATTAATAATTAATAATTTTATTAATAATTATTATATTATAATTATCTGAACCCGCTTTATCCTCACTAGGGTCGCGGGGGTCACTGGGGCCTAATCCAGCTACAAATGGGCGAAGGCGGGGTACACCCTGTATGAGACGCCAGTTCATCGCAGGACTGACATATATAGACAAACAATCACGGTCACATTCACACCTATGGCCAATTTTAGATTAACCAATTAACCTATCAGTGCATGTGTTTGGATGGTGGGAGGAAACCGGAGTGCCCGGCGAAAAACCCACGTGGACACGGGGAGGACATGCAAACTCCACACAGAAAGGACTGGTACGGGATTCGAACCAGGGTCCTTCTTGCTGTGAGGCACGAGTGCTAACCACTGCACCACCGTGCCGCCCCAACAATAATCAATACAACAATAATAATAATAATAATAATAATAATAATAATAATAATAATAATAATAATAATAATAATAATAATAATAATAATAATAATAATAATAATAATAATAAATTGAAGTACTAAACATATACATATATATAAAAAAAAACACAAAACAAAAAAAACCAACAAATGAGCAGATAGGAAAGTAGGTAACAAATAGAATTTTGTTCTGATTTTTCAACTCCACAGAGAGGGAATCAACATTGTTTGAGATCAATGCATATTTTAGTCTTGCAGCCACATATTTTAATATTTAGTGCCTGTGTGTGACCATCATCGGTCCTCCCTGAAAGCTGAGCAGACATTCTTTATTAGAAATTAACAGGCGGTGCTATTGCAGTTAAAGATTGTAAGGTGGTGTGTTATTCCCAGCTACTAACTGTCCATCAATAAAAATAAATAAATAAATAAATTGAAAAAAAAGAGAAGAAAACCAAACCAACACAAAAGAAAAAGAGATTCAATGAATAAATAATTAAACAAACAATACTGAGCACCATAATTGTGGATGTCTTGATAGTATAAAATAGAATGCAATAGAATAGAGTAGAATAGGCCAGAAGACGACACTAGTGCAAACCTCCCGCAATTCTCAACAGATTTCATTTCTGATTTTATGATCTATTGAATGACTCCCTTTTGTTGATAGCAACACATCACAGCTGTGAGCTCCAGATTAGCACAGGGACATTAGCAATATCTTTATTTTCTTTTTCTACATTATGAACCTGGGCATTGTGCATACGGGTCCAGGTTCATCACCAGGTCTTCAGATATTTATTTTTTCTTACGTTTCTCCATACTTGGCCTTGATGGGGTTGAAAGTTGCAACAAATAGATGGGATTTTAGTGGGTATATAGTATACCAGTTTCTACAAGTATGACATTTATTTTGAGTGACAAAGAACAAAAAATGTTATTTTATTAATGTTTTAATATTTCAAGATCACTATAAATCTTCCAATTTAGGACTTAAATAATACAAAAAAAAGAACTAACACAAATAAAATACAATTTAATTCTTAGGTTTTGTTTTTAGTAATTTATTTTCCCAAGTCACTCAGAGTCACAGGATAAGGATAAAAGAGCCGCATGCAGGTTACCGACCCCTGGTCTAGACCATGTTGTGTGTTTACTGTCAATTCCCAAATGTCAGTATGCCAACAGTAAACATTAAGAATTACACCTGAATGACACACATATACATTTAAAAGACGTCATTGTTCTTTAATATTCTCATATTAACATGAACACTACATCTTGCTGGACAGAATGGAACTAAAAATTTTTGAAATATTTGTCCTTTAAATTACTCCTAATCTTACGCTGCCAATCACATGTCTTTTTCACACAGGTTGAACACCTCTTTTCCACAGGGACACATGTGTAACAACTTCCGACCATGCTCCCATGTAACAGATCTATGAGGGTCTAATGGATAACAGAGGGTTCTTATCTGTAAGTGCTTCACCGTGGCTGCCGCTAGCACATATAGGCTTCACACACAAAGACCGCTAGCATTTCTGTGATGAGGAATGTGGGATCACAGCCAGGTAGGACATACCCACCTGCATGATTTACATTACTGTGTATTATGGCATGTCATATAACACATTAGATCATCCAGTTAAAGTGAAATTGTACCCCTAACCTTTTAATATGTTTACTGCCTGTTCTACAGATCTGGGATGTCAGCTATTTTCCTACTATTACTGTGTAGTTTTGTAAAGTGCTGCTCATCTTCTATAGTTATTTAACCATTTGCAGTCATGTGACAATTTTTGGAAATAGTGAGGCAACAACTGTATTGTTTGAGCATCGACATATATACATACATACATATATATATATATATATATATATATATATATATATCGTCATCTTAACCCGCTTTATCCTCACTAGGGTCACTGGGGGCCTAATCCAGCTACAATGGGTGAAGGCGGGGTACACCCTCTATGAGATGCCAGTTCATCTCAGGGCTGAACATATATAGACAAACAATCACTCTCACATTCACACCTATGGTCAATTTAGATTAACCAATTAACCTATCAGTGCATGTGTTTGGATGGTGGGAGGAAACTGGAGTACCTGGAGAAAACCCACGCGGACACGGGGAGAACACTAGCTAGGGAGCTAAAGGTCATTTTTGGGCAAAATCTGTAATGTGTTGTAAAAGGTTGTGGGGGATTTTTGAAAAGTCCATGGTGCACAACCTTGCAAATGAGCTACTGAATCCAAATAATAGGCCTCTGACATAGACTAGTGGTGGTCAAACTTTTTTCACTGATGTTCCCTCTTAGAAACATATTTTTAGTCCAGTACCACCTGACATTTTTGTAAGAAAAAAGAGGTACAGTCCTGTAAAATCACTGTCTGTTTTTTTTAAATCCAAATTTATATCAGTTTTTATCTCATAGTTTAGAATTTTGATCTCATAATTTTTACTTTTTATCTCATAATTTTTACTTTTTATCTCATAATTTTTACTTTTTATCTTATAATTTTGTCTTTTTATCTCATAATTTTTACTTTTTATCTCATCATTTTTACTTTTTATCTCATCATTTTGACTTTTTATCTTATCATTTTGACTTTTTATCTTATCATTTTGACTTTTCGTGTCATCAATTTGACTTTTTATCTCATCACTCCAGTAGTTGCCTCACAAGGTTGTGCAGTCAGATATTATTATATGACGGTAGTAGAAACCAAAAAAACACCCACAACCTTTTATAACAGCCCATGTCCGTAAACCCCCCCTGTCCTGTACGTGTTCAAACTTAGCATCTATGTGTTTGTGTCTATAAACCAGTCGACTCGATCTACACCTTACAGCAGAGAGAGAGAGAGGGAGAGAGAGAGAGAGAGAGAGAGAGAGAGAGAGAGAGAGAGAGAGAGAGAGAGAGAGGGAAAGGCCCCGACAAATTAAATGGCTGACTTTCACAGCCTCGGGCCCCCGCAGTCAGACAGAATTGAGCTAGAGAAGCAAAAGCACTTCAACTGTGATTAAACATTCATCACTCAGAGGAATTAACTTGTTCTTCTTGGGTCACAAGCGTTTCATTTAGAAAGTGAAAGCTTCATCTACAGGTGGTGGGGGAGGAGGAAGAAGAAACACATTTAAAATTGTGTCTAAATCTCATCTGCGAGTTCCTCAGTGGCATCCAGATGATCATTCTCACTCCTGTCTTGTCTCAACCTGAAACCTGGCAGGTTGTGACTGTGGAGAGAAGGGTTATACATTCCATTCATACCATGGGGTCAGGGGACTGGAAGAGCCAATAGGTGGCCAGCTGACTGCCCCATCCCTCCTCCCTACTACAACAGAGAACAAAAAAAAAAAAAGCCCTCTCAAGAAAAATCTCTGGAAGACCTTAAATGGGAGATTCAAAGAGAGGGTGTACAGATCTGGTACAAATTGGCCGCAGGTAGCGACTAGATTATTAAGGTGAAGCTCATCCCTGTAGCCTGCTAATAGCCCGTGTACACTTGCGCAACGTACATTTTCTTCATCTGAGTCCATATAAATGGCTAGATTCAGACTAATTGGATAACAGCCTGCATCTTAAGAGGTTAAAGAAAAAAAAAAAAACAACAACTTTATAACGCTCTCTTTATTGCAGCAGTGGGAGTGGAAACCCTCTGCCTTGACTTTTATCCTGAACTCTGTCTGACTCATATATGTACAAAGACTGCCCACTTTAAACGCCCAACATGCAACAACTAGTTTATATGCTCAGTTGTTGCATTTTTCAAATATTCACACTCTAGTTACCCCCCCCCCCCCTACTCCCCCCAATAATGAGGAAACCTTTAACAAACAGCTCTGTGGTGCACTGAGACAGATCCAGGACCACAATAGAAGCCAGACAACAGAGAGAAGACCCAGACAGGACTTTAAAAACCAGCCAAAGTCAAACACTAAAGACACCATCAGCACATTCTTACATATGTTAAAGAGTCCCCAAAGCACTGAAACCATGTTGAACTTCAGCAAATACACCCTAGTTGTTGCAACTTTTAACACTGTGATGTATACTGGTGACTACAGTGGACAGTTATTCTACAGCTGTTCTCTTGTATAGTCATGGGTTTTATTGTTTTAGTTCAATATCAGTCAGTTTTTATCATTACTGTAACTATGGAGTAAGATAACTGTCAATATATTCGTGTCCACAGATTGGATATCCGTGCGTATTTTTGTCTGTAGTTGTGCATAACAGAAATATTTGTGAATTCTCAAATATAAAATATATTGTATTTTATCCATCAGAATATAGATGGAAAAATTATGACTTCTATGAATTACAAGTACGACTTCAAACTTTACAGCTAGCCTTATTTTGGTATGAATACGACTTCCCACACGTGACTCAACTGTCAAAATACGTCATCACTGCATCCACAGGCATGCGGTGATGCCTGTGGATGTGATAAAGTTTGGAGTTGTACTTTTTTAATCTGTATTCTGATGGATAAAATACGCACAATATATTTTATTTATGACTGGATTCAGTTGAGAATTCACAAATATTTATTTTAGGCACAACTACAGACAAATGTGCACAGTTATCCAATCTGTGGACACAATTTTACTCCATAAGTAACATATTATGTGTAAATCAATTGCTTGTTGTTAATAGACTGTAATTAAACAAAAACTGCATTAAACATGTTAAAAAAAAAATTATTCCATAGTGTTTTGATATTGCCTTTTAAATACACGCATCTTTGCCTCAAAGCTTAAAGGTGTCATTCTGCCGAAAACCACTTTTCCACCCTCCTTTTGGAATCTGATGGGTCACCCTGAAAGGTTTGTCACCTCCACTGGCTGCATACCGCATTCACAGAAAACAACAAGAGGAACGAGGGACCCAGAAAAAGCCGGTCCATCTGACGTCAGATGGACTTAAGCGTCAGCCACGTGGGGTTAAACCTGTCCTCCATTGCAGCGAATCTGAAGTAGCATTAGCATTAGCATCTACGACAGGAGACGGCACCACAGTAGCTGCTGTACAAACTTGAAAAAAATGGCGAATCAAACTGGTTCACGTGCTCTCTGTGGAAATAAAGCCTTGTTTTTTCCTTGCACGTTTTCAGAACAAGCAACGGCTCGAAACCTAGCTGGATGCTACTCTGGTAAAGATAAACACATACAGAGAGTGAGAGGGGAGGTTGGAGTGAGCCAATCAGAGGCGCCTCATCACCGCGTCATAGACATGTACAAGGAAGTACCGGTAAACTTCAAGTCATTTTTTTAAATAGAACCAACACACAATGTATTCAATAACAATGACAAACACAACAATATTAATTAATGAAATAATGATGGAATGACGGCTTTAAACACATGTTGTCCAGCTGAGTGGGTATTTTTGTAACTGTAATTTTTGTAATAAAAAAAATGGATCATTAAAAATAACTCAATCACATATCTTTTTTCAATAAAAACACTTATTAGGAAAAAAATATTGACGTTCATCATTCATGCATCAAAGGGTTAAACTATCTGGTGATAATCAGGGGTGCATTTGTTGAAAAAATTCAAGGCTAAAGGTGGGAAATTTGCAGCTTTTCTTTTCACCCTCCCCTTCTGTTCCTGTTTCATGTGATTCTCTCAGTAGCTCTTATATAGAAACAGCTGTGACATGAGGCTCAAACACATCCTGAACAAAACAACATGATAAATCCAACAGCTGCCAAGAGGATGAAAAGGATTAAAAATTGGGAAAAATATGAGCAACTCAATAAACATATAGTTTCTAAACATGTAAAAATGAGCTCCTTCTATATCTAAGTGATACAATAATTGATCCAAATCACAATACTAGGATCATAATACCATATATTATGACATATCATGATACTGTTAAGATCATTTTTTTTGTTTCTTTTGATTTATTTGCCTAAAATATTATATTATACTAGAAATATGCACAAATTTTAAATGTATTTTTATTTGATCAGAACACAAATTAATGCTCTATCACAAAACTGAAATGATGTTTTACAGATATTAGATTAAAATCCTGTGCAAATGTTCATATTTTATTAGTTGTGAATATAATGCATGGTGGACAGTCCCTAAATCATCCAACATCATTATATTATTTGTGTTCAATCCCAACTAAAGAACTATCGTCTGATTATTTCAAACAGTTTAGAACGATTGAACTAAATATTATTTAACAAAACAGTATTCAATAATAACAAATAAGATAAAAACAAAACTGGCCCCTCACCATGTCTGCATTTGAATACATGTTTAATATCAATCAATAAATGAAATATAGTGGTTTATGACAGTTGAGTTTGATAGCCAAACATTTGGAGTGGGCGCTCAAAATGATTGGATGGTGTTTTATCAGTCCTGTCCATTCCACAGGTGACAAAAAAGTTTTATTTTTGTATTTGAGCATGTAATTAATTGCCATGAGAATGTGAAAAGAATTTTAAATTGAACAATATATTAAAACATGCTGCAGGAAAACATCTCCTGTCCCACCTTTAATATTGAAGCATTTGGGATGCACTAGTTTAGCTGTTTCTGCTGCCCATTGAAAATGAACTTATTTTAGTTTAATGCAAATGTATTAAAGAACCATATGTGTTTTAATGAGCATTAACGTGTTTGATGGAGCAGAAGATATGAGGACTAATAGTCTATAAGTATTGGAATTGTGCAGAAAGTCAGGTGTGATGCGTCATATACAAACCAATAGGGTGTTGGAATGGTATATGTTTATACTTCTCATCCAACTACAGCCACATTCACTTTATCCAGATGGTGAAATTGTTTTTTGTTTGTTTATTTGAGTCAAAATGATAACATGTCTAAATGAAACAGGCTGTTTCTAAGAAGAAAGTGCAGATAATTCTATGAAGTTAAAAGAATAATTACTTCAATAAAGTAGAGATAATTTGAAATTACAAATATAAGATATAAGGAACATTTCTTTATGATAAGATAATAAATAAATGTACCATAACACCTTATTATTAAACTCAGATATCTACAACCATCACACACGTCAAAGTCATTACTTCAGGTCAATTAATGCAAAATCGAACTAGCGACAATTTACAATCATGTCCCCAACATTTGGAATAACTTGAATAAATCATTAAAATGACGTCTCTCCTTTACTAGTTTCAAATGTCATACTAAAACTAAAGCTGCTTTTAGAAATAACCCCACATTTTCCTAACTTTTACATTTCCTTGTTTACTATGTCTCTTTAAAGTCTATATTTAATTCACATCCACGTGTCATTCTAAGTAATGGTAAATTATTTTTTTGTATTGGTGTTTTTATTGTATTGTTTTATTTATTTGAAGTCATTTTTTGTTCATTTGATTCATTCTGAAATGTTAATTAAGTTGATGAATTAAGATCTTTTGGACTCCCTTGCACTATTATATTTTATTTGTATTCATAATTACTTATGTATTTCTCATCTTTTAAAGTATGAAATAAAATAAACTAAAGTAACAAAGTACTTGCAGTTCAGTCCTTGACACGTATGCTAATATCTAAGGTCTATTGTCGTACACATATGAAATGAAATAAAAGGTGGACGTAAAAATCCCTGCCTGGAAGTTCACTCCTACCTTCAATAAGCCCTGCTGACTTTATTGACTTTGACATGTTGGTACAAGTGAATCTTTTGGTAGTCACAGCTCCGTCAGCTCATATTAGCTGAGGATATATATCAGAACAAATATCACACATAAGCTCCTGCGGTCCACCAGTGGGTCTTTCCACAGTCTCATTATCATGGCCATGTGGTCCCCCTTCTTGGGTTGCAGACAGTGGACGATGACACCATCCCTCTGGGGACGACGGGACTAAGAAGACACATTGATCTTGTGTCAGCTGGACACTGCTATCCATTCTACTGACTACAGAAATCTGTCCAAGGCTCATCAGAGCACCACTTCACAGAGATTTAGGCTGATAAATCCAGATTCAGACTCACTTCAGTGGTGACAACAAAGGAAATGGGCTTTGGTTTGCAATTTTCTTCCTGTATTACTCTTCAAAGCTGAACGAGGACACAGATAACAGCGAGTTATGAGCACACTGTGTGATCAGGGATGCGGAAGGGTGGAGGGGTGGAGAGGGGGGGGGGGGCACTGTAATTGGCAAAGGGAAATCCTACACTAAACAATGACACAGTTTGAGAATCTTTCATTAAAGATGCTCCAAGACGACAAAAAAGAATAAATTACACATATTTTGGTTTTCAAACATCACTTATACTTAACCTAGACACTAAAATAAAAGAATTGACTTGTATTTACATCCACCCACACAGCACTACAGGAGTATTTATGTGCTGGTAATAAGATGGTGTTATGATTCAGTGAACACACAAACTTACTTTAATAGTAACTGTGATGCATGGTAGGAAAGTAAAGCTATGGGAGACTATAGTGACTCTACAATGCCTGAATGAATACACTGATTTACAACCATTGGAATCTATCTGACCACTGGTTCTTTTACAGCCTGATGTAAAAAAAAAAAATAGACTTTATGAGTCCACAGGGTCCAGATTTATGACAGTATTCCATGAACAATAATTAACACTGACATTTCAATTGATGCTACTATGACTTAAAAACACTGGATTAATGGAACGTTAGAATTTTTGTCACATTTTGCATCATTTGTTAATATTATTGTTTTAACTTGTAACATATGTTATATCTTTGGTTTAGTTTGTTTTTTTGGGGGGGGTTTGTTTAATTAATTTAAAATATGCAACAAGACAAAGCAATCTTACTTTGTACTAATCTATCTATCTATCTATCTATCTATCTATCTATCTATCTATCTATCTATCTATCTATCTATCTATCTATCTATCTATCTATCTATCTATCTATCTATCTATCTATCTATCTATCTATCTATCTATCTATCTATCTATCTATCTATCTATCTATCTATCTATCTATCTATCTATCTATCTATCTATCCGTCCATCCATGGCTTTATTTGTTCCTTTCAAAAGGAGTGGGAGGCAGTATAGTTTTATTTAATCCCACCCTTCTCCACACAGTAGTCTATCCTTTAGCTTCTTATCAATATTATATATATATGAAACATAAAGTCCCTTGGTGCTTTTGTGAGCAGTTAACATTACTCATCATCCTCACATACACACTGCATCTTGTTATATCCTTTATATTATACAGTATGTGTATTCTTATTATAATGTTTTTATTTTGAGTACATAAAATCATCACATTATAAATAACAATACAAGGAGTATAACTTACAGTAAAGACTCCCACCCCCTTTTTACAAATTTAGGATTAAATTAATTCTGTTTCCTTTGCTTTGTTCACACACTTCTTTCTTTTTTCTCTATTGTATTTAACTTATACATGTTTACATTGCCACATCCTTTTCTCTAGTCGTCTTTCACATTATTTTCACATCATTACATCTTCTATATCCCTTTTTTGTCCTGTTTATCTTTTATAACTGTGACGTCAGGGTTTCTAACTCTTAACATTTTAAAGATGGAAATGCATTTACATGTCATATTATCACGTGTTTATTTTACTAAGTCAGTGTGATGATCCATTTAAGATGTTATTTGACAGTTTTAACAATTGTGTTAAATACTCAACCTTTTGTAAAAGAAATATCACCTACCAAAATAGGTTATTACATAGTATCTCTTGTAATTTATTCATTATTTCTAAGAGACTGTGACTGATTCATAAGATTTTAAGTCCTGAAAATTCACAAAGAATTCAAATCAACCTGAAACAACTTATTTTCCTTCACATGTTTCATTTATATAGTGAATAAACAACTTTCCTTTTTCTTTGCATGTGTACTAGAATGACTCTTAGCAGGGTTTACAGACCAGTTTAAGGCATATATATATATATATATATATATATATATATATATATATATATATATATATATATATATATATATATATATATATATATATATATATATATATATATATATATATATATATATATATATATATATATATATATATATATATAGAGAGAGAGAGAGAGAGAGAGAGAGAGAGAGAGAGAGAGAGAGAGAGAGATATTGGTGGTTATTTGGAGTGCTCTGAAATTGTATTTCATCATCTACTACATCAGTTAATTTTTTTTTCACTCATCCTTATTTGAAACCATAGAAATAATACAATATCATTCTCAGCATTTAATGACGAAGTTATACCTCATCTATATTTTTAAGTGTATATATATATATATATATATATATATATATATATATATATATATATATATATATATATATATATATAACATGCATCAGCCCACAGAGTTGCTCCAGTTGAACAGACTGTTGCTTTAACAGGTGGCTGCTTTGCGCATAGAAAAGGGGAAGTGTGTCTGGAAGGTGTTGAACAAGTGTGTGAAGCGGTTTACATAGTATGTTCACACCTAATGTCGGATGTGAATCACAACAGTAAATTAACAGTGTTCATCTGAGCTGAAATCGGTGCGTACCGGAGATTTAAAAAAAAAAAAAAAAAAAAAAAATCGCACCAAATGGAACATTTTGCGCATAACTTACAGGTGTTTTCTGGAGCCCATCGTCTGTAGATGTAGAGCCACTGAGAATCCAAAGAAACTTCCTTTGGTTTTTCCTTCTTTAATCACAGGAAACCGAGCATCTATGTTAAATCCTCTACACGTTTGTGTCCAGTGGTACACAGCCAACAGTGCGCACAGGAATACTTTTAAGAAACACATGTTGTTTTTTTGTCTTTATTCTCCCACTAATGCAAAAAAGGCCTTCCGCAAATCCACGATCGGTGTGGGTACGACAGTGTCCTGCAAACAGCTCCAACAGGTAGGCACTAGGCACCGTCTTACAGAGCCCTCCCCATTGACAGCCTCCTCTCCCTTCCTCTCCCCCGCGCAGTTGGAGCTGAACTGCAGAGGTAGAGTTAACAGGACTGTGCCTCTCTCTCCTTTTCTACTCTCTCTCCCTCTCTCTCTCTCTCTCTCTCTCTGCTGCCCTCTCCTTTCCTTCCTCTTCCGTCTACACCTCTTAGAAACAAGTGCACCACAAACATCCTCCTTGCGCAGTGCATAATGTCAAACTGGCACCACTTTACGCAAATATGACGCTTTTTATCCGCCTGATAAGATTACACAGTTTAGACCTAAAGCAGACGAAGCAAACATGCGGCTCGAGGACCAAATCCGGGCCCCAAAAGGGTCTAGTCTGACCCCTCGGATACATGTGTGAAATATAAAAATAATAGTGAATATACTGATCATTGTATTTTGTTGTATTGTGAGTGAATCGTGGTGTATTTTATTTTAATTTAAATTTTTTTCTTTATTTAATTTAATTTAAATGTTTTTATTTTTTAAATTTTTTTAGTGCATTTTATAGTTTTTTAGTGCAGTGTATTTGTATGCACATTTTGAGTTTTAGCGCATTTTGTGCACGGTGGTGCAGTGGTTAGCACTCGTGCCTCACAAGCAAGAAGGACCCTGGTTCAATTCTAACACCAGACCTTTCTGTGTGGAGTTTGCATGTTCTCCCTCTGTTTCAAAGACATGCACTGATCGGGCAGGTCTCCCTTGAAAAAGACATAATTTCAATGGGACACACCTGGGTAAATAAAGATAAAAAAAAACAGTTTTTAGTGCAGTTTTATTGTATTTTTACTGAAAGCTGGTTCATCTTTCGTCCATCTTATTGTTTTTAGTGCAGTTAATTGTATTGTTATGTGTATTTTGGTTTATTTTTAGTATATTTTATTGTATTTTTAGTCCATTGTATTGTTTCTTAGCGCAGTTTAGTGTACGTTTGGGTATAATGGTTCTAATACCAGGGACATATTTAACACCAAGTCCTTTCAATGAATCTTTCAGGTTTCATAGACAGATCAAAATGGGTCAGATCAGTAAAATACTATTATAATAATATAAAATAAATACTCACAATTCCACAAATGCTCTGTGTTAATTTAAACATTTTCATGTCGTGTTACTGTATTTACAATAAAACACATTATTTCACAAAAACATGAATAACCTGAACATTTTCAAATGTCTGAAGTGCAACTTTAACAATATTCTGCCTGTTATTAAATGTTTTTTTATATTTGTACATCCACTAATAAATAATCTGCACATTGTCATTAATGTGTGTAAATGATAAACTGTTAAAATTTCATTTAGTTTTCTGAAGAAGTGTCAGTTTATTCATGTTCTTCACATTGTTTTAAAGGATAGGTGTAAATGTGAACATTTTCATCAAATAATTTAACTTATTTTATTCTAAAATGCAGATGAAGATTTGAAGTTGATGTTATTTATATATTATGTTATTATTTTAATGGTACGACCCAATTCAGATCAAATTTGGATTAATGTGGCTCCTGAATTATAATGAGTTTGACACTGATGTTTTAACTCTAACCTTAAACTGGCACCAGCGATCAAATCTAAAATCTTACAACCAAGAATTCTACACTGTAAAAAAAAAAAAAAGACTGTAAAATTAACAACAACGACAACGACAACATGTTGATTTTCCCTGAGCAATTCATCTCATCATCTGCATGTAATACGTCAGGCTTTTTATCGCAGCCATTATATTTAATTTAACTGTCTAGACCAGGGCCGGTGTCCTTCATGTTTTAGATTTTTCTCTCTTCCACGTCATTCAGTTTAACCCTTTAACTCCTGAAACTTTTGCAGTTAAACGGTAAAAAGAATAAAAATAAAAATAAGCAACAGCATGAACAAAAATGGCCAAAGTCATTAATAACATGAACAAAAATCAATAATAAACTGACAAAATAATTAGTGAACGAGGAAAGTAATTTCATTTTGTTGCTTATCGTTTATTTTTCTACATTCTACTTTTCATTTTATTATTTTTTTCTTAAATTTTGCTCCATTTGTGTCTCACTCTCTTCATGTTACTAATTATTTTGTCAGTTTATTATTCATTTTTAGTCATTTTATTGATGACTTTGGTCATTTTTGTTCATGTTATTGCTTATTTTAATTCTTTTTACTGTGGAACTGCTAAAGTTTCAGGAATTAAAGGGTTAAACTGAATCATGTGGAAGAGGGAAATATTTAAAACATGCAGGACACCGGCCCTCGAGGACTGGATTTGGACACCCCTGGTCTAGGTGAAACAGCTGATTTCAGCTACAATATCGAACGGATTTAACAACAATAGTCACATGAATCTACACCAAGTTTTTATTTTTTTTAAATGAACATATCCACATGCTTTGGATGAAGGCATGCACATGTATTCGCAATTAATCCAGCTGCTGAAAACACACGCTCTGACACTCTCTGCTTTGTTTCTGTTATTGCAGTATTTTTCTCTTGCAGCCTTACTTCTGTTGCATTTATTTAATGTGTTTGTATTTTTAGTTGTTGTTTAATGTGTTTGTATTTTTAGTTGTTGTTTAATGTGTTTGTATTTTTGGTTGTTGTTTAATGTGTTTGTATTTTTGGTTGTTGTTTAATGTGTTTGTATTTTTGGTTGTTGTTTAATGTGTTTGTATTTTTGGTTGTTGTTTAATGTGTTTGTATTTTTAGTTGTTGTTTAATGTGTTTGTATTTTTAGTTGTTGTTTAATGTGTTTGTATTTTTGGTTGTTGTTTAATGTGTTTGTATTTTTAGTTGTTGTTTAATGTGTTTGTATTTTTAGTTGTTGTTTAATGTGTTTGTATTTTTAGTTGTTGTTTAATGTGTTTGTATTTTTAGTTGTTGTTTAATGTGTTTGTATTTTTAGTTGTTGTTTAATGTGTTTGTATTTTTAGTCGTTGCATCTTTCTTGTGTTTGCAGCGTTTTGTCGATGTGGTGAGTTTGCCCCTGTCGGCCACCGTACAATGCGGCACTGCATTCTTTCCAAGTTTACGCAATAAAAGTAATGCAGCATTCGAAATTAGTATTCTATATTTGAGTGTGTTACAAATATTAGAATATTTAAAAATCATGTCTCATCCTTACCACCGATCACCATCAAAAGTTAGTATTTTCTGACATTTTCAGTCAGATCCATCCATACGTTTTTGAGTTATGTTGCAAAAGGATAAATAGACAAACAGATAAATGCAGGCAAAGACCAGAGGTGGAAAGTAACTCAGTAAAAGTACTTTGTTACTGTACTTAAGTAGTTTTTTGTAGGTATCTGTACTTTACTTGAGTATTTATTTTTTTGGCAACTTTTTACTTTTACTCCCTACATTTTTGCATAAATATCTGTACTTTACACTCCTTAAATTCTCAGAATAGACTCATGACTTTTTCAAACTAAACAGATGTGACAGGATGAAAAATAAGTCACTTCAGAGGGAAAATCAGTGGAGGAAAGAAACTGTGATATTTAGATATTATCGTTATATGACTTTTTATCTCACAATTTTGAATTTTTATATAATAATTTAGACTTTATATATAATAATTTAGACTTTTTATATAATAATTTAGACTTTATATATAATAATTTAGACTTTATATATAATAATTTAGACTTTATATATAATAATTTAGACTTTTTATATAATAATTTAGACTTTATATATAATAATTTAGACTTTTTATATAATAATTTAGACTTTATATATAATAATTTAGACTTTTTATATAATAATTTAGACTTTTTAAATAATAATTTAGACTTTTTATATAATAATTTAGACTTTATATATAATAATTTAGACTTTTTATATAATAATTTAGACTTTATATATAATAATTTAGACTTTTTATATAATAATTTAGACTTTATCGATAATAATTTAGACTTTCTATATAATAATCTAGACTTTATATATAATAATTTAGACTTTTTATATCATAATTTGACTTTTTATCTCACAATTTTGATTTCTTCTCTTAAAATTATGTATTTTAATCACATATTTATAACTCATGATAACTTTTCATCTCAATTGTGACTTTTTTTTCTCCTCCTAAATTTCCTGCCCATATTCACAGAACTGAGTAACCATGATAAAAAAAACAAAAAAAAACAAAAACATTGCCTACACAGTATCTAACTTTTAAAGATTTTATTTTGGATACTTTTGACATTTTTATGCTTAAATAAGTATTATTGCCTTCATGGAAAAAAAAAATACATTTCACTTTTGTAATTTTGTGCTTTATTACAATTGAGAATATATTTTTTTTGTACTTTTACTTAAGTAGACTAGTTCAACCAGTACTTCTATTTCTCCACACACATAGCTGTACTTTAACATAAGTATAAAATGTGAGTACTTTGACCACCTGTGGCCAAAACATAACTGTCATTCCTTGGTGAATAAACATTAATTTGAGTCAGAATTTCTTTCCAAAACAACATGAGTGTAACTAATAGAAGTGTGTCCCACCCTCACATGAGAACTCTTGTGACAGCCACCCTCTGCCGTGCTCCACTGCCTATCCCTCAAACTTCTGGCTTCCAATGGGCAGTTCATTAAACCCTTAATCCCCTTAGAGAGTTCATTGAACAGGCTGCACTTTTTTTTTTTTTTTTTTTTTTTTTTAAGTATCCTTTCCTTTCCTCAAATCCCCATCCACGTCTTTTTCCCTTTTTTTTTTTTTTTTCCTGCTGTTCTTTGAAATCCCTCTTTTGGTGTGGAGAGACCAACTGCAGCTCCATCTCCTCCCTATTTACTTGTATCTTCTGGAGCAATGTGTGATCTTTCATCATGTCTGCTTTATTGGCTGAATCCTGGCTAAAGTCTGGCACAGATGACCTCCTCTAATTGATGAGTTGAGCTCCCACTCTGCATCTCCTCATGCTCCATGAGTTTCTCTCACCCAAAGGTAATCTCTCCTCTAACCCTGCTGGAATAAAACCCTGAGGAGATTGTTCTTTACTCTGAACATTCCACAGACCAGAAACAAAACCAAAAAAAAAAAAAAAAAAAAAAAAAAAAGCAGGATTGACTATTGAGTCGATAAATGTCTGCACTGATATTTGTTTATTCTTGTGTCCATACATTTGGATTTGTCAGTTTCTGCATTTAAGATCCAATCTGGATATATGAGAAGAATGTACAACTGAAAAAAAAATAAAGAAATAAAGACAATATGAGATATAGGTAACACTTTATAATACCTACACACAATTGACTATGTATTAACCATTTATTATCCATTTATAAATGGGTTGTTCATTATGTATTAACCATTTGTTACCTATTTTTGTTAATGTCTTGTAAAGGTTCATACTAGTGTAAATGTAAAATTTTATTATTTTTAACCGACAGGTGCAGTGTTTACAACTGTTTCATTGTTTACCTGTAAAGCAGATATACAAACACTGCACCTGTTGGTTAAAAATAATCTAATATTATATTTATCTTTGGAAGACACAAGTATAAACCTATTAACAAATAGGTAACAAATGGTTAATACATAATGAACAACCCATTTATAAATGGGTAATAAATGGTTAATACATAGTTAATTGTGTGTAGGTATTATAAAGTGTTACCAATATGAGCATAAACATTCTGATATTTTACACAAGGTTTCATTCGACACACGTCAGATGTTTGTAACTGTTTGTGCTGCTTCTTGTCATAGGGTCAGAGGTCACACTAATAAATAGTGACTTTAACCTTTACAATCCATTTACTTCAGTTGTTTATGTGTCTTTTAAGGCTGTGAACATGTTTCCTGTGTTTTACTTTTGCCTCTGAACTACTAAATATATATATGCTCATTTAAATTGTGTAAAAACAACAAAACTAGAAGTGACTCTAGACTTTTACAAAGGACAAGAGTGTATTTAGAATTAAATAGACAGATAAACACTGGCAAAAACATCACCTTCTTGGCAGAGGTAAATATATTATAGCTTCAGTTGAGGTACATTTTATTGTGTCAAACACTTCATATCAATTAAATCCCATTGTATGCACCTTCTCATCCTGTTGACTGTGCCTAAAGTCAGAAAAAAAAAATAAAATTCTTTTCGTTCACCAACGCTATGGAACAATCTACCTTTGGACATAAGGCATGTATACCAACTTCTGCTTCTTAATGGACTTAGACACAAATTATACAATCATATGGATGGAGGGAGAGAAAAAAAAAGAGGTGTATGTACGTCTGTATATGTGTGTAGGTATGGGTGTATGTTTATGTATACATGTATATATGTATGTGTGTGTATATATTGTATTTTGGAATAACAGTACACAAGGTGGTGTAAATTGGTCATTAAACAATAACTTAATGTTTTGCTAAGGACCGAACCGTAAAGTACTTTATTTTTTTTTTTTAACAATATTACTATAAAAATTTAAGTGTTACATTTTCTTCTCTCTCTCACTTTGAATGAAGGTATATATGTAATATAATACAATCCAATGTTCCAAGTTACGCACAACAATCTATTTAATTTGTAATACTGAGACACTTGGGTGGGGATAAACATTAAACATTTGTATCATTGTATAACAGAGTATTTAAAAATGCTATGCTAATGTAATAATGGAAATTTAAATCATCATAATGTGTTGTAGGTGGAAGCCTTGTATAAACCCGTTGACAAAGATGTACTGTAGGACTCTTTTTTGTGACTTCTGTGATTGTATGGTAAAATAAATAAATAAATAAATAAATAAATATGCTCAGTGGATGTTTTTAAAGCAAAGCTCAAGACCCACTTGTTCACTTTGTGTTTTATGTCTTGATTTTTTATTATTTTTTTTACTGTGTTAATGGTTTATTTTTTTTAATGCTTTATTGTTTGTGACTGATTTTATTTTTTTGACTGTACAGCACTTTGTTTGAAAGCACTTTATAAATAAAAATATTATTGTTATAAAAAAAAAATTGCATGTTATAGTCATTCACTACTCTGACAGAAACTGTGGTTATTAAAATTCTATGTTATCTTTTCTGTCTGTTTTAGTCACATAATAAACACAGGAGTTAATACTTGGTCAATCATTTGGTATTTGCAGAATACTGATGATTGATTTCTTTTTCATTGATTTTTTTTAAAAAAAATAATCTTTGCTTCAGTTTTGGGAGCAGACTAATGTATCCTACTCTTATTATCTTCATTAGATGGTCATTATCATCTAATTTTCATCTTATTTTATGGGGAAAAAAATTATAATGATGTTATTTTTTCAAAACAAGCATGACCCCTTACAGTCAGCAGCTTATACACATCTATAGAAATATGTTGTAACACATTTTACACATTATCAGATTCTATGAGCACATGTTTATGTCAGTAATAGATGTCCATTAGTGCAGTGAAGCTTTGTGAAAAACATACATAATTTGTTCCCAGTGGTTAAATCTTATATGTGTACCTGACATACTACACAGAAACATGGTTTATTACTTTGAGTGTAGTATTGGTTAAAAGTATTGTATAAATGCAGTCCATTTACCATTTATGATTTTCTCATGGCTCATGCAAGCTTCAATTTTTTGGCTTAAATGCTTCAGCAAGTAATGAAAGCAAATGTTTAACCTCACTGTGTCAACATATTTTATCATCACACACCTCTGGATTCAGCTGTGATGATGAACAGATCCATAAAATCTTAAAAATACCGTCTCAGGTCAGAAGTTTTGAGTCAGATGTTTTCTGTTATATCCATCCACAGTCTTTATATTGATCAAATTGACTCGTACCTGGAGCCCTGAACTGATGATGTCATCACTTAGCGCAGGGATGTCAAACTGCGGTCCTCGAGGGCCGATGTCCTGCATGTTTTAGATGTTTCCCTCTTCCATTACACCTGGAGGCCATTACATCATTATCAGTTTGATGAGGAGCTGATTATTAACTCTTTATGTGTCAGGGATGATGAATTCTGAATGGATGATGTTTAAATATTCAGAAAAATTCAACCGTTTTCCTTTTAGTTTTGTGCATGGAAAAGGTGCCAAAAAGTAAGAGTTGTTTATTTTTTGTATTTATTTTATTTAAACATTTTTAAAGGCAAAATTAAAATTGCTGGGACCAAATTTCAATAGTAGTTTTTTTTAGTTTTTTTTTTTAGTTTAATTTATTTCAGTCATATATTCACTTCAAAGCAGCAAAAAGAGAAAGAACGATACAGAATTTGACAGAAAAAGGCTCAGGCAGAAGCAAATATTATTAAGTAATAAGTAATTTTCCACATTATTTGTTGTTTTGTAAATATTTATGAGTTTTTGCTGCTCATTTTGTTTATTTTTCTACATTTAGTTTTTTTTAAATTCAGCATTTTTCTTTGATTTGTGTCTTACTTTGCTCATGTTACCAATTATTTTGTTAGTTCTCAGGATTTAAAGGGTTAAACTGAATCACATGAAAGAGGGAAATATCTAAAACATGCAGGACACCGGCCATCGAGGACTGGAGTTTGACACCTGTGACTTAGCGCCATTCACATTCATTATTAATTCATTGGCTTTGTTGCTTTTAGCAAACGTTATGTTACGTGACATGGCATAAGAGTCACGTCCTCATGGTTTGGAGCCTGAGTATCAACCCCTGACACCTAGGAAAGTGAAAATTTTAGCTTTTTTTTTTTGGTTTGCATTAAATTATTTTCTTAATTGAAAAGTACAAAATTTTTAAATACATTTTTAAATTAAAGTTTTTAAATTAATTTCCTTAATTTTTAATGGAAAGTGTTTTGGAATGGTCAGTATTTGAGTAAAACAGTGAAAGTTTTGCCCCATACAGAGTATATGGATGTGGAGGTATTGGAAAGGAGGATCAGGAGGAGGTGTTCTGACCAAATGCAATATCTTTGGACATATTTTAAGTTACACCAAACCAGTGGTTCTCAAATCCGGTCCTCGTGGCCAAGTGTCCTGCATGTTTTAGATATCTCCCTTTTCTTCATCTTCTTTTTTCTTTTTTTTTTTTTTTTATCAAAAAAATTCTTAAAAATAAAATAATTTTTTTCATAAAAAATTGTAATTTACAGATTTTAAGTTAAAACAATTTAAAGATGACAAAAAAAAATAAAACAATTACAAAAATGTAAAATAAAACTAGAAATAACCAAAAAATTATGAATGTAAAAATTCAAATTAATTCAAAAATAAACTACAACATTAAAATAATTCAAATAAGATTTAAAAACTAAAACTAATTCAATTTAAAAAATTATTTAAAAAATGATATGACATCCTTATCAGGCTTCTGAAGACCTGATCAATAATTGAACTAAGTGTGATAGAAGAGGGAAATATCTAACACATGCAGGACACTAGGCCACGAGGACCAGTGCACTAAACTGAAATGGGTGAGTAAATAATGTTGTTTAATCACTGAAATAAGGTCCAAATTGTAAAAATGGAACTCCTCCTTTTAACTGCCCTGAATTAGCTTCACACAGAAACCAAACCACAATAGAACAACCATCAGACTTTAGTTTGTAAATGACTCCTACATGTTTGCAAAAGGGCAAGAGAATACCTGATCCCTAGGCCCTCTAGGTCTCAGACCCACCCCTGTAATATCTATTAAAAAAAAGTATCACTCAGGATATATGACAGCTGATACGGACTGTTTCATCTTTTTTCACAGGAAAAAAAAAAATACATTAACGTATGAGGTGTGAGGTTTTAGCCTCCTGTTAATGCCTCTTGGGACTGTAACTGCATTCACACTCAGCTATATGAGCAACTGTATTTCAGCACTTTTAGTACAAGTGCAATGAGTTCACTTCCAACTACCAGTAAGTTCCGGGCCTTAATATGTGTACTCCCCAGACCCGACTGTAAGCCAACACCAGCCTATGTGAATGTGGACAAAAGACCAAATGCTGTTGCTGCTGCCCCCAGAGACCCGGGCTCAAAACCCCTGCAGCCTCAACCCACACAACACACATGGAATGTAATTTGTTATTTATCTCCCTGTTTCCTTTTCCCCCTTCACCAAACCCACTCTTTTCCTCCCCCAGCAGGACACTCCCAGATAAATAATAGCCCATACCTCATTCATTCATTTCATTACTCCTGCGTTATTTAACTATTATTTAACTACAACATCTTCCTGTGGCCGAGTGTTTTATTATTATTATTATTGTTATTATTATTATCATTTCACTCCAAATGGCTCCACAGTATCAAAGGCTCCATTAAAACACAGCTGAGGGTTTGTGGAATGGGGTGAGCAGAGTTCCAGATGTGAACGTGCGATAGCAGAAATTAACTTAGCTAATGAGACTAAATGACCTGGCAATGCAGAGCAACTGTAACATTCTGAACAGTCGATCTGCTTTGTGCTTTGCGGTTTTGTTAGAATGGAATAGAATAGAATAGAATAGAATAGAATAGAATAGAATAGAATAGAATAGAATAGAATAGAATAGAATATTTGTATTGTTTTTTTGTACAAGTACGACGGAATTGGTAGTGCATTCCACTTTAGGTGCCATAATATATATGTGTATATATATATATATATATATATATATATATATATATATATATATATATATATACATGTCTAGAAGCTAATGTATTGTAATATTCATGGAAATTCAACACTAGGCTTCTATCTAGTTATTTTGAGACTGTACTGTGCAGCTTAAAAAAATAAAATAAAAACAGTTTTTAACCAAGGACCAGAGTATCACATATATATATATATATATAAAACAGCCCAATGTGCAGGGTGTAAAACAATAAAAACTAAAATAAAAACACCATCATAATAATCCTATGCACCTGTTAATCCCATATGGTCTTTAGTGATACTCTGGTCCTTGGTTAAAACTGTTTTTAATGTAATTTTTTTTTTAAGCTGCACAGTACAGTCTCAAAATAACTAGATAGAAGCCTTGTGTTGAATTTCCATGAATATTAAAATACATTAGCTTCTAGACATGACATACAGTGCAGGGCATTGGGTGAATATGAAACACAGCACGCTCTCACAACGAGGCCGATGATAGAGCCAGCCGTTGCCATGGAGCTAGGAGTTGCTATGAAGCCAGTATGTTTTGAGCATCTGTGGAGAAAGACAGTGTGGTCTGTTTAAAGTCTGTCCAGGGCTCCTACTGGGCTCAGATGACCTTTCACAGGAATAAAACATGATCTGTCCACCGACCCTGTAATTTAGTCCATTTTGCAAAGGACACATTGAGGCCAAAATAACATGCAGTTTTATAATAATACCAAGTTAATGTCCTGTTGTGATGACATTAACGCTACATGGTTTGGCTCGTCCCCAGCCTTTCAATCACAGTAAATGAAATGAAGTTGTGCACACTTCAGACACACAGATAACAATGACATTGATTCTTCATGTAACTGACATATATAAGGTTTAATTTTAGAAAGAAAATATGAAAAAAAAAGAGAGAGCATAAAAAATAGAGTCATTGTTTGGAGCAGTAGACTGTTACTTGAATGATGCAGATACATTTTTTGCGTGTCTTTCTGCTAAAATAGAAATATGTGAGTGCATATGTGAAGGGAGAGTTTGTTCACACGCTAACAAATGTTCATAACAGTGAAGGAACAACTGGCACAGGCTGCTCTAACATTCACTTTAGTTATGAAGGGGGAATTTCAACCATCTAATTTAAACTTATCTATAAGTAAAAAGTATAAAAAGTGTATCCAAAATGCTTCTACACTGTAAAAAAAAAAAAAAAAAACGACTGTAGAATTAACAGTAAAATGGTATAAAATTGCAACATAAGAAAAACTACAATGCAAAGTTGTTTATTTGAGAAGATTGTTGTGCTAATGATTAAATTAAATGTAGCTGTTAGTGTTGCGCGGTCTACCCACTGGCCAGCGGATATCCGCGGGTGACCCGCGAGTCGGGCGGGCTGGGTCGCAGTATTAATACATATTGCGGATGCGGGTGGGGCGGGTCAGGGACGATCAAAACCCACTGAGGTGTGTGCGTGTGTGTGCGTGCTCGGTTCGCGCATGTGCAAGCCCGTCAGTTCCTGTTTTGAATGCTTTTTTATCCCAACTTTTTGTTATTTGTTATTAGCGCCAAATCTCCCTGAACACTCAGAGATAAGAGTTAAAATGGCGGACTTGATCAGGGAGAAGATTAAAACAGGCGATGCGAAGTTTGTACGGAAACGTTGTATGTGTTCGATTATAGAGTGATGATGTGGGTGGAGTCTATTTTACGTGCTGGAGTGCATATTGAGACGTTAGAAAGGAGGCAAAAATTATGCTTCATGACTTTTAACATTAGAAGCGCAAGGTAAAGATACTGCGAATGTACTATGTGAGTTTAGAGACAAATTTAAGCTCGCGGGTTGATAGCGGGCGGGTTGGGATTATCGATACGTGACATCATGCGGGTTGGGCGGGGCGGGCCTAGCCACGTCTTGGGTTCAGGTGGGGCGGATTTCTGTAAAACCCCCTAACCGCGCATCACTAGTAGCTGTATTTTTTTTTAGAGGAAAATCATGTTAATTAAACCAGATTTGTCTGTTGAAAGTATTTATTTCTATTATTTTGAGAAAATAAAACTGTAAATTGAAAAACAATATGTTGATGTTCAAATTACAAGACCATAATATTAAAATAACATCTTATTCTCATCTCATCTGAACTCGCTTTATCCTCACTAGGGTCACTGGGGGTCACTGGGGGTCTAATCCAGCTACAATGGGTGAAGGCGGGGTACACCCTGTATGAGTCTCCAGTTCATCTCAGGGCTGAACATATTTTGACAAACAATCACTCTTAAAGTCACACCTATGGGTAATTTAAATGAACCAATGAACCTATCAGTGCATGTGTTTGGATGGTGGGAGGAAACTGGAGGAAAAAAATCATGCAAACTCCACACAGAAAGGTCTGGTGTTGTTTTTTTGATTGATTGAATTTATTAGAGTGCCCAAATGGGCTAACAAGACACTTGAAAATCTGTACTTAGTTTTCTACAGACCACCATACGTTCAAACAGAATAAATAATACTTTGTCTCCTCTCCCATGCCAAAGACAGAAAATTAGCAAAAACAAAAACATGTTTACATTCTGGAAAGCAAAAAACATTGGCATCATTTACACAATCAAATAAATGTTTTCTTAAATTTGAATAACATGGACAATATAAAACAAAATGCAACTTGTCCTCCACAACATTCAGGTCACAGACAGAACAGAGTCGACCTTTAAACCTGCCCACTTCCACTGCCTTTGAACCTTTGTTTTCTTGTTAAATTTACAAGGATATATGTTTCTGTTTGATATTCATTCTTAAATTGGATGTAGTTTCTTAGTTTAGCTTTCTTTTTTTTTTTTTTTTTTTTTTTTTTTTTTACAAATATCATATTTCCATTGGGTTTTTTTTTTTTATCCATTTAACAACTTTTGATTTAACAACTTTAAATTACGCTGCAGCTTAATCCTGTAAATATAATTCAAGTCACTATTACACAATATTGCTACCACCTCTTTGGTCCATGAATAGTCATTCCACAAACGCACCATTTCAACTTTCTGCTTTACAACACAAGGTGACCATCCCATATCCCCCCTGTAGAGCTACTTTAGTGGTGAACTTATGTACACCAAGGAAAGTACGATTTGATTTAAACAGCATTTATAGAATTAATTTGTTGGATTGTTAACATTTTATTCCCTTTTTAAAAACAAAAAAAGGAACTAGAAAAGCACTCTGAGCCAAGGTAGGTTTTGGTTTTACAATGCATGTTTGGAATTTCCTGTAAAACAAAATGTAACTTCGAATGTCACAACTTCTAACAGTATATTTAACACAGGATAAGTGGCCTCATGTTATATGATACTTTTCTATACAATCTCTGTGTAAATGGATATAGTGTTGTATAACCCCTGTGCATTGCTGGGGGTTTCCATTCCACCTGCTTTGATTTTTAAATGCACAAAAACTAGAGTTTTTTTAGGTTGTAAACATAGGTTCTTTTAAGGGCTGTATGTCATCATCCACATGTGGCTTTTCTTCATCTGTATAGTATGTGCACATGTGTGTGTTACAGGAAGGAAATGCAGCAGTGGTTTGAAAACCTGCGTATGGTCTGGCTGTTCTGTACGTCTACAGTTCGTGTAAAGTGAAGGAATGTATAGCCTGAGGAGGGAGGCGTGGCTCCAACAGTCTCCCAGCGTCCAGTGGCACCTGTTTTTCAGCTTAGCTTTCAGGCAGACGGATAGAATGATGGAAGACAGCAGGGCCGTAGTCACTATGTTAAGGACACAGAACAGCTGTTACACAACATGGTGTTAATGAAGTGGTTTGGAAGGTAAGTAGAAAGTAGAATTAGAATCCTTTATTGTCATTTTATTAATCAATCAATACAGTGAAATTCAAAAGTACAATACCAAAGGTGAATGGCTAATAAATAAGTAAAAACCAATGAAATATATGAAACATAAATAAGTGAATGAATTTCTCACTTGAGTTGTTGAACATTAGATGTTTTGGTGAATGTAAATCTTTTTTTTTTATTAGTATTTCTTTAAGTGAATAATAATGCAGGATTTTCTGGCTGGAGAGGAGAGGAGAGGAGAGGAGAGGAGAGGAGAGGAGAGGAGAGGAGAGGAGAGGAGAGGAGAGGAGAGGAGAGGAGAGGAGAGGAGAGGAGAGGAGAGGAGAGGAGAGGAGAGGAGAGGAGAGGAGAGGAGAGGAGAGGAGAGGAGAGGAGAAATAGCCCAAAAAATGCAGGAAAAAGTTTTGACTGTATACAAAATTACAGACATAAAATATCAAATATATACTACTACTACTACTACTACTATACTACTACTATATTACTACTATATACTACTATTAAAATTGTTTAAAAATTTTTTTAATTAAATTAAAAAACACCAAATACAAAAGAATATTGACTATAAAAACTAGACAGATAAAATATCACTAATAAAATACTATAATTACTACTAAAATCCACAAAAAGCTGAATTTATACTACATATACCATATATAATATATAAGGATATATACTGTACAAAGTAAAGTTAAAAACACGGTGCATGGGTGTAATTATTACCTTTAGAATAAATGTTCAGGTAATGTTGATACTGGCTCAAGGAATAAATGATAACATTTTGGTGGTGATGGTTGGCTGAGTGACTGATGGAGGTCTGTGCCCGCCAACTGCTTTTCTAATTGTTATCATCATCTTTCCTGTTTTGTTGGAAGAAATTACTTTTACTTCATCTTGTGAAATGACTGTGACAATGTGATTTATTTTTGTTAGATAAAGCATAACTGGGACATAGTATGTAACCACTGCAGCATGCTACAGGTGATGACTGATGTGTATAAGTAGGAATAAAAATAAAAAGATTATGTGTCTGAAAACAACTTTTTATAGGGAAAAGTGTCGTTTAAACACGGTATTATTGTGACTAATAAAGTAAATAGTAAAGCTGAACAACACAAACCATCAGACCACTTTACTAATGGCTTAACAGAATATAAAACTTCCTAAAAATGCATTCATCTTTCACCCTCTTATCAGGATTTAAAACACTCAAAAAGACAAATCATTTCTAGCGAAGAAAATTAAAAACAGGAATAACAAATAGCATATCCAAACCTTCCCCTGCTCTTTGGAAGTGCTTATAGAATTATGTGATATAGTTAATGATTTATTACAGTGAAAAGTGAAAAATACCTGCTGCACAAAAGCTAATTCTCAGCAATGTTTAATGATTAAAAAGGGAGTAACTCTAAGATGCATTCCTCTCTGTGCCCATAGAGGCCATTTAGTTCAAATGAGTAACTGTAGATTTCATGCAGAGGAGTCACACGGAAAAAGAAACGTTTGAGCGGAGGTTGGTGTTGATCTGGCTCAAAGCCCAGAGGAGTGATAACCTTGGACATGAGCGCTCACTCTGAAAAATACCAAGAAATATATGAAGTAAAGCGGTGCGGTTGCATGTCACATACAAAATATATGTTTGTGGAAGTGGGTCGGTGAAGGGGCTATCTCTCCAGAGACTCTAGCTTGACCTTTAGCCTACGTTGAGTCATAACAGGCCTCTCGCTGTGCTTTTCCCTCAGACCACACTAGTTACTGGCTGCTGCCTGCGCTCAAAAAGGTCAGCAGAGCTTTTTTACCTTAGTCCAGCTTTTCATCCTCCTCCCCGGGGACATATTAACCCAGAACTTGATACTTAACAACCTTGTGAAGCTAACACCATCACTTGTCAACAGTGTTTACCTAAGGAGCAGGGATCTGTCTGCAGGACCTAAACAGACTTCTCTTTTAAGAAAGTGGCTCGTTCTTTTTTTAGAGGAAGAACAAGAAAGTAAGAAAAATAGGATCAGTGGGCCCTGTATCACACTGACATCTATCAAGACTCAGGAATAACTTGAATGTGTAAAGTTGTCAGGTTCTGTCACTATGTTAAGAGTCCTATGAAGATATATGGAGCGATTTTTGAAACAAAATGAAGTGTATTCTCAGGAAAATAATCTGTGTATATTCAGGATAAGCATGCATCTTTGGTTGTAGTTAAGCATAAAATAAATATTAATATGTTCTAAAATGAGTCCATTTGCACTTATAATGTGTTGTGTGTTTGATATTTGTCAGAATACAAATGGAAAAGTTACATCAAAATTTACATTTACGAAATGAAAAGATACGAGTACACTATTTTCAGTACCAATACGAATTTGTGATATCATCACATCACAGTAGGGCATCATGTTTATAGATCATGTTTAAAGGTGACTTTTATCACTAAAATACACTTTATATGTACTTTTATGAACATTAGGGTCTTAACTTTGAGCAAAAGTTGAAACAAATTTCCATTGTCCAGATTTATTATATGTTAATAATTAATGAAAAATTACACAATTTTCCGGGCTTAAGGGGTTTTAACAGACACGGCGACTCGCGTAGCACAAGTCAATTTAAATTTGGAGGAGTCGAAAAGTCGCATGTTATTCTTTCTGTCTCTCTCTCTCTCTCTCTCTCTCTCTCTCTCTCTCTCTCTCTCTCTCTCTCTCGGGGCGTAAACACAGTCAGACCTAAACCAGACGTGGCTGCTGCAGGTAAGACAGTTGTGGTGGGCTAATAAAACAATAGAGAATGACAGACCCACATCATATTTGTGTCAGTCACTCAGTCAAACCCCAGCACGGCCATCTGAAGAGGCATGCGTTAGCTAATCTGTATGATGTAAGCAGAATCCACTAGCTAACCTGAGCTAACCTTTTTACCAAACATGATGTGGACAGTGTACATACGCTGCCTTAAACCTTTTGCACTTAATATAAAAAGTGAGGACCCATGACAGTCAGTCCAGCTTTAGAGCCGTGGGTCCAGACCAAATGCAGACATATGTTCACCTATTGATGTTGTTCAGTTAAATTTATCAGAAAACTCTTTGCTAACGTTAGCCTTTGCTTTGTTGGGGTTAAAATATTGATTCTTGTGTCTTGTTACGTTACAGTGAACTTTAATACAAGTTGCTGGACAGTGTGATTTTTTTTGTTTTTGTTTTTTATAATAATAATGGATTAGATTTCTATAGCGCTTTTCAAGGCACCCAAAGCGCTTTACATTATTGGTCCATTATTCCTTCACTCTCACATGCTCCCTCCAGTGGTGGTAAACTACATATGTAGCCACAGTTGCCCTGGGGCAGACTGACAGAAGCGTGGCTGCCATTTTGCACCTACGGCCCCTCTGACCACCACCAAGCATTCATACGCATTCATACACCAGTGTGAGTGACACTGGAGGCAAGGAGGGTAAAGTGTCTTGCCCAAGGACACAACTGATTGACTAGGACAGAGCGGGACTTGAACCGCCAACCCTTTGGGCAATGGACGACCCACTCTCCCAACTGAGCAATGGCCGTCCCAAGCAGCGAGTCTGTGTTGTTCCTCAGCTGACAACGTGATGACGTCATCACGATACGTCGACTGGACTCCGACTTTACTGACGGATAAGTCGACTTGAAAAAAACTGCAGTTGTTAATGCCCTACATCACAGGCATTGACAGAAAACAGATTGAATTCAAACTATCACCCCTCAGCACCGGCGACTTTACTCCTAGAAGTACTAGAAATCTTTGACTTGTAGTACAGTGCAGCTCTATCCATGAGAAAAACTGGATTATACCTGTGATATGATGATGTAATGATTGATGTAAGCTACATAAGAAAGTTTGAAATGAATCTGACCAACAGAAAAGATGTTTGAAGAAACTGCTACTGAAGACGATGATGAAGATGAAGATGAAGATGACAATGGTCACAGTATCAGTGAGTTCAAAACACATGGTTACACTTGTTCTATTTAACACGTCAGTCTCATCTGTGGACAGAGAAGACGGTCTTACACAGTTGTTTGTGAAAGTTGCATTGTCACATTGACGGACTGGGTGATTATATTGTCTATTGTCATCCATATCCACTTAATCCAATTGTCAACAACCCCACCATTCGTCCCCTGGATAATAGGTGAATATATAGAGCAGTAAATCTGATGCACTGTGCTGTGACCAGGTCTAATGTAATCTGCTGGACAGACCATTGAAAAATGACACAGTCTGGAGGGTAACTGCAGTAAATCTGACCAGCAAACACAATGCTCCCTCACTCCCACATTGCTCGTCCTCCCTCCTCCTGTGGTAATGCGAGTTGCTATGATTTACACCACTCCATACAAAGCCTCCTTCCTGTCTGTGAAGCGTATAGGCCGTGCAAACTTCACTGGTCCACCCTCTTATAAACACTCCGAGGATGTCTTTTCCTGTCATCTTTTGATTTGCTTTTTGCTTCAGATCCTCTATAACCACATGGTGCCATTTTGTTTAGAACATGGCTCATGTGACCTGTAAAGAAATGCTGCAACATAAAAGGGTGGGTTTATATTGAATACATGTGTGTTGGTTTTTTTCAAAGCCAAAACTTGTGGTCAGACTTGGGTTGTTTGTTGTTAGTTAACTGAAATTGGCAGATGGTTTACATTTGATTAGTCATGGAGATGCACCAATGTTAATAAATAAATGGTAAAGTCTGCGTCTGTGTTTTATGTGATGAGATGTTGTGATGAACTTTGTTAAAATGTATTTTTTAGACTGAAAAAAAAAATTTGTATTTATTGCAGAATTGTGACTTTTGAGGGTATTTTCACTGACATGCACAGTAGCACACATATATAAATACATATATAAATATGCAGTTGATAGTGTTGTACTAAAAGTCTGTCTTCATTTGTCTCAAAAACACTTTTTGATGGTTTCATCCTTATTTAGGAATTAACTGTATTTTATTTTTTATTTTTTTACTTCATTTCATATCCTCTAAAATCAAAAGGATTTTACTTGTCATGACCAACATTACAAAAAAAACAACCACATTATCTGTGCTCTGTCTGATTTATTTGTCACGATTATTACTGTAAAATTCAGAATAGTAACCATAGCAACTTCAGAAGCTGCAACAGCTATATTCCATTCACAGAAGAACACAGCGAACAAATGTATTCAACTCATGTAAATATACCAGTATTTATAGAAATCCCTCTAACCGCCACATGCTTTTATTTTGGTAAGTTCCTGGTGTGAGGAAGAAGGAGAAAGGAAAAAAACTTGACATAAAAGAGGCATAAAAGTATATAAAAAGAAAGTTTTAGCTTCAGTCAAGAAAAGAACAAGGTTTGTACATGTAAAATAAACTGTTTTAGAGCTATAGGAATGTTACAGATGTAAATGTGAATGTGTTTATATACGAAAAGTGACTAATATAGGAGCTATTTTCGTCGTTAAGGTCATGACAGTTATTATAACTGTACTTATTTGTTCTCATTCTAGCTTTTACGTTGGTTGATGACTAAAGAAAGACACCATTAAAGACATTAAACCATCAGTTCTGGCCTTCTCTATAATTGACTGGACGCTACAATTACTGTTATCTCATGTGGATCAATTGTTAGAAGTTAATTATTAGTGTGAAGACCAATAACTTCATTAACTTCTAACTGTATGTTGAAAAAAACCAAGCTGTGGTTGACTGGATGAGCTATAAGGGAAGTTTTATGTCATTAAACTTGTCATTCTTAGAGATAATCGATAACATGAATGATCAAATTAAAACATAGGAGCACAGTTTAAATTATCCAGTGCATTTCCTATTTCGTCGGCTGGGGTCGATAAGTGCATTTGTATATTTTCATCATTACAATCACTGGACATTAACAATTAAATGAACACAACTGTCCCATAGCAGGTACAAGATTAGTAGATGGAGGAAACATGATGTCACCCATTAGTTTCTAAGCTACTGTTCTGAAGACAGTAGTTTGTTGTTGTTGTTGTTGTTGACCATGTTGTGTTTTTGGACCCAGACATAAACAGTCAACCAGTCAACATGGTCAGAGGTCAACTAATGCCAACAGTATAGGATCCTATTAACCACAAATATGGTTATCTATCTTTTAAATTGACTTGATCATCATACACAACACAATTTCAACACATTTTTTTCAACCGAAAATCGAATTTAAAATGTTAAAGATTGACTAGATCACTTAATGAAAATGGATGAGAATTAGAATCCTGGAAAATAAAAAAATATTAGTTTTTTACTTAAGTAAAGGAGTTGAATCAGTACTTTTACTTTTAGCAGAGTATTTTTCCGCATAAGTACCTGTACTTCTACTTAAGTACAAACTGTGAGTACTTTGACCACCTCCGTTGTAAAGTGAAACCAGTGTGTGTTGTCTATGTCTGTAAAAACATTTCCTACATCTATCTTTCCCACAATCAAACATATAACATTTGCCATCATTTTCCAGTGACATTTCAGACACTTCAGTTAAATATAAATCTAACCAGATAAGATTTAAGCAAGAAAATGAAACAAAACTGTACACAGCCCACACTTTTGGGTCATGGTACGCTAGTTTTGAAAGTCTGGTGTTATTTTGGTTGTATTTAGTGGATATTATCTATATGTTAGTTACCAATAGTGATTAGTTTACAGTGTGGATATTAGATACAGTTATTTATTTTCCACTTAAATATACAATACATTTATTTTAGTTTTATTGGCAATGAAGTTAAACGAGTGTGAGACTGATATTATAGTCCATTAATTATATTACATTATAGTCCTCAGTTAACATTATGTGAGTAATGACAAAGCAAGTGGAACATAAATCTCTTAATGTGTACATGCTCTGGTTTTGGGACTAATATAATCTCAGTTTAGGTGGTGTATTTATTTGGAGTGATTTCTATCATTGCTGAGGATGAAACTAATTCAGGCAAAATATCGCGTCAGCTTTGGAAATACTCGTCTGCATTCTACAATTTGCAGAAATATTTTATAGATTGCAGAATTAAAAAAAAAAAAAAATCAGGCTTGGGATTCAATGGTGCACAATTTGTCAAACCAGCGACACATTAAAATCTGCACAGCATGTAGCTGACAGCAGATCTGTGAAGACTTAAATTACAAATATAGTGAGGGAGTAAGGAATTATATTAATGTGATGGATTACAACGTTATATACCGTGTCACTATAGATATAATTAGGTTGAGAAGGATGTAGAGTGGAGGCTTGAGTATTGCAAATTGCAGAAGAAAATTTTCACAACTTACAATATTGCAGAAAACTGGGAGAAAAACCATTGCATATTTATACATAATTAAATTCTGTTTAATATCAGTGTACTGAGTCACATATAATACTAAATACTAATGTATGTAAAAGGGGGTGTGATGTAATTGACAGCCAATCAAATGTATTTATTATTTAATAATTCTGTCTTCCTCTGAATTTAATTACTGTTGGAAACATTTGATATATTTCATAGCCACAAGATAACCAAATATATAACATCAGTCTCTGTATTTTAATGTGAGAATGTTATATATTATAGCTTTAAAGTGGTATCAATCAACATGCCAGAAACTTGTGTGTGAAAAAGCAGAGCATTAGTCAGTGTAGCAGTATAGATGGACTCATTAAAAGGGATTTGTGCTGTGTGGTGTGTGAAAGTCTGCCTAGTATGTGTGTGTGTGTGTGTGTGTGTGTGTGTGTGTTCAGCCTCCTCTTAAGCCAGCGTGTGAATCCACCCAGTCCCTCTCTCCACTGTGTGCGTGAATATAGAGCTGGGGCCTTTTGTTTCCTACGACAAGTGGGGCTGTACTCTACAGACCTGCACATTTTCCACTCAATTGAATGGTCCTCTCAGATCATTAAATGTCCATTCATTAGCGAGGGACACTGGCAGGGTCTCAGCGCCAAGGCAAACACAGAGAGGCCTGTCTGGGGGGGGGGGGGCACTGTCCCTCACTTTGTGGTCTGCTCCACCGTGGGTGGTAGTGGCCTTTAGGGTAGCACCTGAGATAAGCAGTGTCCGATAAAGCACTGCTAAGGTTTCATTGTGCGCACGCTAACCTGTATTTGCATCAACTGTTTATATTAAATTGAGAAATGGTCTCTGCTGAAAGCTGCTCCAGGCAGAGGAGCTGCTGGTATATACAGTAGCTCCTCTCTCTCTCCTCCTATCTGTTTCCTGTTCTAGATTTTCACATTGTCATCACTTCACCAAGGACACCAGATCCAGCACAAAAGACTGCACAGGAGGGGAGGCAGGGGGGAGGCAGGAGGGGAGGGAGGGGAGGGAGGGGAGGGAGGGGAGGGAGGGAGGGGAGGCAGGAGGGGAGGGAGGGGAGGGAGGGGAGGCAGGAGGGGAGGACGCTCCCTCAGGCCAAATATTTATGCAGCAACTATGAGCTGTTTTAGATTCACCAGACTGGCATGTTTCGTTTTAACCTGCTTCAGTCATCTTAATATGATTCACTTTGCTCCGATGAAAGGTTAATAATATAGGTGAGTAACTAAGGTGGAGGTTTGAGTCGAAGTAATGGGGGGGAAAAAAGAGCGGAAGAAGGGGAACTTTTGCCAAGTTCAGGCATGCCTAGAAAAATGACAGCTCTCTACACTGTGTTAACAAGGCCTCCAAATAAGCAGGTATATGTCTGACACAAGACTTTTCAGTGAATTTCCATCTTATATGACTTCGATGAGGACATGTGTTGTGTGTTGAAATGTATTCATGACAAAGAATCTACATCAAGACAGAAGAAAATAGGCACTGAAGTAAAGAGTTATGCATGAAAACTTCTATTTTTATTTAATTCATTGTTTTATTAATGTCTCGTCTCGTCATCTGAACCCACTTTATACTCACTGGGGTCGCAAGGGTCTGTGGGGGCCTAATCCAGCTACAATGGGTGGGTAATGGGTTAACCTATCAACCACTAAACAAAACAGATGGTGGGAGTGTAGAAAAAGTGAAAAAATAAAATGATATTCATGTACACACACAAGTGTACACACCAGTGATGCATTGAAATATAGTTTTAATGATATTTAGGTTGCAGTCGTAACTGAATTTCTGTGAAGGTGATGTCAACGTCGGAAGATTCCTGCGGTATGGAGGGAGGAAGAGAGAAAGAGAGTGGAAACTCCAGAATCATACAAACAAATAAATAAGGTTTGGGACACATTAAAGATGATGATTTTTAAAGATGATGAGAATATGATAAAGATACGATACGATACGATACGATACGATACGATACGATACGATACGATACGATACGATACGATACGATACGATACGATACGATACGATACGATATGATGTCATGTCATGTCATGTCATGTTATGTTATGTTATGTCATATTATATTATATTATATTATATTATATTATATTATATTATATTATATTATATTATATTATATTATATTATATTATATTATATTATATTATATTATATTATATTATATTATATTATATTATATTCCTCTTGCCCATGCCTGCTCTAGACTATACATAGGAAGGTACAGTATATAATATTATAATATAATGGAACCTGGATAGAAAGGCAAATATTTTTTATAGAGATGTTTTTGTCCTTATAGCAGATATGTGTTCACCTTAAAATAGTCAATGTTTCCATATTCTTTCAAAGCCAATGGTCTTGTAGTGAATGACACAGGCCTGAACTCCAGGGGTATGAAGTCCATTAATGTTCTATACCACCATGTACACTGTAGATTTTGCAGTGTTAATTTGGAGACAATGGGACCAAATACACTGTAGAAGAAGTTAAATAAACTCTCTAAGTGTTGATTTAACACTGCAAAATTTACTGTGTAACTGAGGAGGTTTCATCTGAACTCCACTGTTGTAGAATATCAGAATCAGAATCATCTTTAAAGCAAACAATATTTGTATTTTGCACAGTTTCTCCAGAGCCATAGTGGATGTAGCCAATGTATACATTACTGGAAGCATTTTTCAGCGCTATCATTTTGGCCTGAAATTAGAAGAACAGTAAACAGAGAGCACAGATAAGCAAACAGATGTATTATGTCAAACATTGGAAAATATTACTGAGTGAGTACTGTGAAGGGACTTTTTTATTTTACTAAAACAAAAGGAAAACACATTATTTTAGCTAAAAAAGAATGTCATAATATTATACTGTTTTTTTCCTGATATATATCAGACACTAAAATGTTTATTTTTTAATTCAAACTAATCTCCTTTTGTGTGGATTTTAATCTTGTAATGTTGTTTCATCGTATCATTACTGTTGGATAGATAACTCTTAACTTCAAAATGATTATTTTTCAGGAAACTGACAAAATGACATATATTCTAAACATGAATGTTGTTCAAATATGTAGTTTCATGTCATTTTAAACTGTTTTCATTTGTTAAATATTTCTAAAACTGTCAGACGAAGACGAATAGAATCATTTTATAACCCAAAAAAAACCCCTAACTTTCCAGCAAACAGTGATGATATGCTGAGTAAACTCCTATAATTATTGTTCAGTTACTTCTGAAGAAAATGAGACACCTTACTTGGAAACCTATGAAATGGATGAGAGTGTGTGGAAATGAAAGCGGGTGTCATCTTTCCGGCAGATGTAGTGAAGATAATCAGCAGATAGAAAGGAGCAGTTTCATCTCGTCTCTAAAACGTTTCAGTCGGAGCCAAAGCAAACATAGTTGGATCAGGGTGGGGCTTCCTGCTCCCATCCTGGGAGAGGGCACCTCCGCACAGCAGACCTGAGAGCAGCCGTTGTCAAGGTTACATATTCAGTCTTCAGAGATTAGTGCCAAAGGAGACTGAACAAAGGGGTCAAAGGTCAGAATAAACTGTGAAATTACACACAGCAAATGTTTACACTAATGTCTCATAAGAACAAAGAAGTAACTGAGGAAAAGAATTTTGTTACTGATGTTTTTTAGGTATCTGTACTTTATTTTTCTGGTAACATTTTACTTTTACTCCCTATATTTGATTATAAATATCTGTACTTTATACTCCTTACATTCTCAGAACAGACTTGTTACTTTTTTTTAAACTAAACATATGTGACAGTAATAAAAAAAAAAAAAAATAAGCCACTTCAGAGAGAAAATCAATGGATGAGAAAAATTGTGACCTTCTATATAATATTTTGAACTTTTTATTTCACAATTTTGACTTTTTATTTCACAATGTTGACTTTTTATCTCATAATTTTTACTTTTTATCTCATAATTGTGACTTTTTATCTCACAGTTTTGACTTTTTATTCCACAATTTTGACTTTTTATCTCACAATTTTCACTTTTTTATTTCACAATTTTCACTTTTTACCTCACAGTTCTGCTTTTTTCTGTCTCAAAATGATGACTTTATCTCAATTGTGACTTTTTTTTCTTCCATTTTGACAAAATTTCCTGCCAATACCCACCAAACTAAATACAGTGACCTGATCAAACACATTATCTCTACAGTAACTCACTATTAAATGCTTTATTTCTGGCTACTTTTGAAACCTTTATGATTGTCCTGCTTAAATAACTATTATTTCATCCATACCAAAAAATGCACTTTTATTTTTTACCTTTACGTTATACTTTTTTTTTTACATATTGAATCACTACATCTACTTTTACCAGAGTATTTTTTTCCCCCACTTCTACTTAAGTATATAATGTGAGTACTTTGACCACCTCTGCAAGAATAAAAGTCCATGAAATGAGTCTTGAATATGACATTGGTTTGTTTCTGTGAGCGTAATGATGCCATGCACATTTCCTTGGCTCACAGCCCACTCAGAAAGTGGCCCCAGTGAATACGAAAGTTGGAGTGCAGGCCGAACAAAGAGGCAGTAATCAAAGAAGTCTCTGCGTTCTTTTGATCACCCTCTGAACAGCTGTTTCTTCAGGCCGCTCTCACTCATCTACTCTTGGCACTAGTGAGGTCAGAGAATAGATGCATTCTTGTCAGTGAGACGGGAAGGGGGGGGGGGGTTGCCAGGATCAGGATACTTGTACGGATGCCTCGGTGCACCGTCGACTGTTTGTGCCAACTATGGTGGAAAAGAGGGCGGGGCCTATGTGGGTATGACAGAAAGAAGTGACAAAGAAGAAGATGCAGCAGAATGTGACGACGTCTTCAAAACTCAAACAAACATCATTGTTGGGATTGAAAAGGATTCCTACGTTCCTCTTGGGAAATCTATTTGTCATACATAAGAGAACATGCACAAATACAAAGTGATTTTTCTGGCTACCATTGTGTGCTTTACTGGGAAATGTTCTCCTTTCAACTGAGTTGGACCGGGTCACTCAATTCTCAATTAGCAGAGTGCACTGTTACAAAAGCTGACATAGAATGTGGTCCAGGTTAATTAACAGACTGTTGTTTCCATTCTGAAGGACAAATGTTTACGTCACTGTATTTATATAAATACATATATATATATACTTTCACACAGATACACTTTATATTCTATTACAGTTTTATTCATTATAAAACCTATTCACCTTCACAACCATCCTTGTACGCTGCACTTTTTTATTTTAATTTGTATTTTTAACCCTTTTAAACATTTGTAATCTTTTAAAACTTTTAACTCTATTGTTTTCGATGTATTATTTATTTTTTGTCGTCCCACTAAAGTGTAATTGTATTGTAACTTGTGTGGAATGACAATAAAGTCTACTCTTTTCTTTTCTTTTCTTTTCTTTTCTTTTCTTTTCTTTTCTTTTCTTTTCTTTTCTTTTCTTTTCTTTTCTTTTCTTTTCTTTTCTTTTCTTTTCTTTTCTATTCTATTCTATTCTATTCTATTCTTACACTTCAGGACCACTGCATCTGTTTCAGTTATGTTTCATATGTACATGTAATTGTTTCTTTTTGTATTGAGTGTATGTTTGTCTGTACTGGAAGTTGTAATTTTAAGAAAAAATAAATAAATGATGATTTGTAGATTGAAAATTGAACTGTATCTTTTTCTTTTCTTTTTTTTTTTTTAACAAAAATTGGGGGGAAAGGCTTGATTATAATAAAACAATATAGATGTAGAATACTCAGAATGGGATACAATATATCCAGATATGTCCAGTCTTAGGATGAAATGTTCCTGTTTTTTGTTTGTTTGTTTCATTATTTGTTGGTGTATATGTATATATAAATGTTTGTGGATTACTTTTACTAAATGTGTGTGATGTGGAAGGTGAACACTCAAGAATTGTAGTGAATGACAAATATATGGCACAAAAATTAAACGGTACAATCATGTGTATGTACATTTATTTAATTTTTTTTTGTAAAGTAAAGTAAAAAAAAAAAAAAGTTCATTATTAGAAATAAGAGTGGACGTGTTATCCATACCACGTGTCATGCCAACTTCAACACTTTAGTTAGATTTTGCAGTAATTCTTCTATGATGTACTATTTGATAATGTCAGGGAAATGAAAATAAAAATGAAATGCAGATTTTTGATTAATTATGAAACACTTAAAAATATGTCGCTGCTGTCGACTGACGGTGTCACTTAAAGCTACAATAGTACAGCTATGGAGAAAATAAAATAAAAACATACACATTCATAATATGGATTATTTATTTCTGGGTCAAATTGAAGAAATCTGTAAATGTTGTATATAATAATACATTTCATATGCTCTTTGGTGTTAACCGTAGGTGTAGTGTCAGTGCTGCTTTCATCTCTATGAATAAATGTAGCTTCAATATTATGCTTAACTAACAACTGTTAGTTTTAAACACAGAATTGAAACATCTGTCAACACTCTGATTGAGAAAACAATCAATTTTAATATATATATATATATATATATATATATATATATATTAGATCCAAAATATGGATATAGTTTTTTTGTTGTTGTTTGTTTTTTTAGTTCAGTCATTTTATTTTGAATATGTCAAACACAAAAACATTTGATCTTCCAAAAGCCAATAATTAATAAAATAACAACACAAAGACAATATAGCATAAGTTAAAAAAAAAAAATAAGAAGGCAAGTAACATATTTGAAAGAGAGTGGGAAGAAGTAAAAAAAAAAAAAAAATTATTATCTCCCACCCCTATTGTACCAAACAATAATACAAATGCCAATATATATATATATATATATATATATATATATATATATATTGCTACAAGAGTTTATATGTGCAGCAGTTTTATTGTTTTTAAGCCGACTGATAGTGTTCTGTTCATGTCTTTTTATACAGTACTTTTTTTATCCCTGTTTTTACTTTTTTATTTTTATTCTACTTATATGGACAATGCTTTTTTTTTTTTACCCTTGTTTTTTACTCTTTTGTTGTTGTTTTTTTTAAATATACAGACATGTAGGTTGTTTGTACTATCTGAAATAAATAAATAAATGAATTGAATTATGCACGTGACAGTGTGTGAGGGGAGTCACAAAGGTAGAATGATGCAAAGAAACATCTTTTAACCTCTGAACGTGACAGCAGAGAGACTAATGTCATTAGTAACCCATTAAAAGCAGCAGATGTCCAATAGCAGGAGACACACACTGTTTGTCTGGGTGAAAGCAACCCTGCAGGAGAACGTTTAGCTTCAGAAGGTGTTTGGGGTTTATTTATGTACTTTTGTGTGTGTGTGTGTGTGTGTGTGTGTGTGTGTGTGTTAGGCAAGAAGGGCACGGCCTTTAACATCTGGAAACATGTGTCTTCCATTAGTTTTTGGACTCCTTTGGCAGCTGTAAACCCCTGGGAACACATTACCCAAACTTTACCTGAAGTCTTTCCTCTGTTTCCTCTGAGCACACACACACACACACACACACACACACACACACACACACACACATATGCCCAGTCTCTGCACAGAGTACTGACATGGTAAGAACAGAGGGGCCTCCATTCCACAGAGCCAGGCCAACTTACAACACCACTGGGACGCTGTTTCCAGAATCCAAGTATTTATGGCTATAGGAAGAACTTTGGCCACATTTCAGGGGAAACCCACAACAATTACCATAGTTTTTGGTGACCTTGACTTTTTTTTTTTTTTTTTTTTTCACATCACATTCATCCAGCGTCTGGATAATACATTAAGGAAAGTTCATTTTATTAACGCGCACAGTATCTGGAAACTTTCTGGAGAATAGAGTGCCAGTTAATTTCTCTTTGCCAGCATCTTTTCCACAAGGGAAGTCGAAAGTATCAAGCAATTTTCCCCGTCTGGACACTCAGATCTACATTACGCAGATGGCTGAGAGTCCTTGAGTGGCTGCCATTTTCTCTTTTAATCTCTAATCAGTAATCACGAAGGAGGCAGAGTGAGAAAGGGGGTAGAGAAAGCAGTTAATAGACCTCTAGGCCTCCCACACAGGAGAGCGTCCTGACATCCAAAATGAGTCGTTCAGTCAGATCAGCACAGACTGGCCCGTGGTGCGCCATTATCTGGAGGAGTTCCAAGTTGACTTGCAGTCTTCAAAGGGTCTGTGGGATTTGCATTGATGGTTGTGGGGGTGTAGGAAGCATGAGCTGTGTTTGTTTTTGTGTCATCATCTCCTCTACGTGATTAAAGTCTAAACATCCTCCCTCTAGTGTAGGTGTGTGTGTGTGTGTGTGTGTGTGTGTGGAATTACATTTAAATGACTGCACTGACACAGATTCCTTATGTTTGTAGGGAGTTAAAGATTCAACTGTTGCTGTAGACCTAAAGTAGGGGTGTCAAACATGTGGCCCGGGGGCCAACTGTGGCACGCCGATGGTTCCGGTGCGGCCCGTGGGATGAAGAGTGGAATAATTTAACTCCATATTTTCTCCTCAGTTTTTTTCTTTGCCTATAAATGATGACAACTTCAAATTTGTGTCATTGTTTCACTGCAAAAAATGATTAAATTATTATATTTATGTTCACAAATTATCCTGTAACAATAAAATGAATAACCTGAACAAACGTGAACAACCTGAAATAAGAAAATTAGACACAATTTAAACAATTTTCTGTTTCTGTTACTAAGAGTTTAGTGTCTTTGTAGAACTGATCCATAATAAAACACATGGACTAATGATAAATTGAGGCAGAATATTGTTAAAATTGCCCTTATTTCCCTTATGAAATTTAACTCTTTTTTTTTGCATTTGCGTTCATTTATAAAAGTACAGTGGTACCTCTACTTACGAAATTAATTCATTCCAGAAGTGTTTTCGTACAGTGAAATTTTCCTAAATAGAGACGCATTTTACATGTAAAATGCCTAATTCGTTCCAAGGCCCCCAAAACTACACTTCAAACCCTTTAAAATTTATAGAAAATTACCGATTTTGTTTGAAATGTGTTAAAAGAAAATGTAGATTTAGACTTAAAAAATAGTTCCATCTATAAATAACTTCAACCAACTTTTAAAGCAAAAAGGAAAAAAATGACCATATGATTATAAGATAAATGATATTATGAACCATGATAACATTTTAACCATTTAAACCAACCCTATTGTCACTAAATATGAAATAAACATGACTCATGTTCATGATGGGATTAAAATATCAAGATGCACAAAAGAGAAATACACTATTTTCCATAAAGTTGGAATAAAATATTTTAATTATTTTCATAAAATAGTTGTAGAAATGTAATTAACTTTGGTTAGATAAAGTGAAACTAGCAGTCAGCATGCAAGTGATTATTGATTTGTCTAAATAGGAATAAAAATGTTAAATAACTCCAAATTTATGGGCAGTTTATTTGAGTGAAAAGGTGATTAATCAGCTAAAATAAACCTAAATCTTGCCCTAAAAATAACAACATTAAAAAGGCACAATGCATATGTGACATTAATGTTGTACACTGTAAAATAAATGTTATAGAATTAACAGTAGAAAGTTGCAAAATTGCAACATAAAACACTGTAAATGAAAATACAATGTAGAGTTGTTTTTGTGTTAATGATTAAATCAAAAATAGCTATAGTTTTTACAAGAATAAATATGTTAAAACCAGATTTGTATGTATGTATGAAGTATTTCTATTGTTTTGAGAAAATAAAACTGTAAATTGAAAAGCAGTGTGGTGCCATTTAAACTGCAAGTCAACAATGTTAAAATAACAGCCTTTTTACTATTTTTTAATGAAAATTTTTTTTTAAAAAAGTCATAAAGAAATAAACATTTAACAATTACAATTCATAAAAGAGTAATTAGTTAAGATTTTGATTCGATTAAGATACTTAATAAAAGAGGTGGCATTTCAAATCTTAGCTCTGACTTTATTT
>CM035801.1:18422704-18572704 GCA_020466265.1 Siphamia tubifer | reverse complement strand
GACCTGTGGTAGGGGACCTCAATCTGAAGTTAAAGTCGCCTACATTTTTATTTCATTTGCATGAACTGTGATATATATAACTGTGATATATATATATATACCTCCGCCAAAGCCCCCCCACCCCCCCACCCCCCATCTCCACCAAAATCTAATCATTTCCAGATCTCCCCATTACCAACCTACCCTGTAAATTTCATCAAAGCCCGTCCATAACCCCCCCCCCAAAAAAAAATAATAATAAAAAATCTAATCATTTGTTCCTTGTGACACTCCCAACACATCCTGAAAGTTTAATCAAAGTCCGTCCATAACTTTTTGAGTTATCTTGCTAAATAACTAACAGACAAACAAGCTCAGGCAAAAACCTGCCCTCCTTGGCGGAGGTAAACACCACTGGTGTTACATACATGGACCACAAGAGGGGAGCAGTGTATCAGGAACTGGAGCCTTTAGAGAAAAACAAAAGGAATATAATACTTTATATAAAAGTGTAACATTTACACATAATATAATGCATCAAAAAAGACTAATTACACACACACACACACACACACACACACACACATATATAAACACAAACACAGTGTCTGTGTGTCTGTGTGTATTTTTTCTGTCTGCTCCATATTCAGACATAAAGCAGAGGAGTCAGTACTGAATAACAACACGTGGGGGCGCTGTGTACCTAACATTTGTCTCCAGTGACTAACAGGAATATTACAACCAACTTTCTCCTTAAAAATGAAGCAGAATCATTTTTGTTGCCTTTTTATTTTACAAAAATAAACATTGATTTATCCCAAAATGTATAGAATCCCAGTCATGTGTTTCCGTGGCTTTTACCTTCCTGTCATTTTTTTTTTTTTTTTTTTTTTTTTTTTTTTAACTGTTGTTGAAATTTGCATTTGATCACCACATTTGCACTCACGCACACACAGACACTAAAGAAGAATTTACCTGCAGGCCATAGCAGTTGAACGTCTCTTTTACCTATCTCTGCAATCTCTTTCACCTAAAGTTCACTGTCCGCCACTACCTTTAAATGACAATAGGACTCTGTAGGAGGTTGGCTGGAAAAACCTTTCAATGGCCTGAATAAAGTGTGATGTCGAGGTACTGTTAAGAAAACATTGCATGAACACTTTAAGGAGACTGTGAGGCTGCAGGATTTAGGCTATTGTGTTCAAACATGACGGTGCCAGAGTGTGCAGACAGAACTATAGAGAGAAATGAACTGTGGAAATGAATGTTTTAGATGAACTCAGAAGGCCTGTAGAGTGGACAGGTATATGCAAATGTAAAAAAAAAAAAAAAAAAAAAAAAAAAAGGAGAAAAAAAAAAACTCAAGGCGGTGAAGTATGCGTGCTTAGGCGCTCTTGGCTGAAGGCTGGGTTTCACCACGACCTCGCCTGGAGCACAAGAGGGGGGAAAAGAGTGGAACCAATGGGAAGGCAGCATCCAGCCCATCTCTCTATAACTCTGTGTCACAGGAGCTGAGCGATGCCACAACTGAGTTTCTGCAGCTGCGAGTGTTTCATTGGACTATAGGCTTTCCACAGACGCGCGTGCAAAGAGCGCTTTACTTTTTTTTTTCTTTTTTTTTTTAAACTTTGCGCACTCCACATCATCATCAACAACAATAACAACAACAAAAAAAAAACAGACTCATCAAGTGGACCTGTGGGGTTTATTCTGGAGGTTCTGCTTCCACCATGAGCGCCGGACAGACTTATGAAAAGAAGATTGCGAGTATTTTGACTGATCTCCCCGGATCTATGAGTTGCCACCCGAACTCAAAGGACTCTCCTACTCTGCCCGAGTCTTCGGTGACGGACATGGGCTATTACAGTGGACAGACAGCCCACGGTCATCACGAATACTATCAGGGTCAACCGTACGGACAGCCCATGAACTCTTACCATCATCAGTTTAATCTGAATGGAATGGGGGCAGCAGGAGCGTACACCACCAAATCTGAATACCCCTACACGAATAGCTACAGACAGTACGGACATTACAACAGAGACCACCTTCAGGCTTCACCTCCAAACTCAGGTAAATGTTCACAGAAGTATTTTAAGAAGAATTATTTCCAAGTGCGCACGCGCTGTTCTGTCTCCAAGACGCGTATTCTGTCAGATCAAATGGAAAGTATATGTATAGCCCAGTCAGTGTTTCATGTATTTATCTTCTACTTTTAAAAAATCAGATTAGTTTTTTGATTTTTTTTTTAAATATGGGGACCTTAATGTAGACCTGGTTTGTGTCTCGGGTCATACATTTAGAGCTTTCACCAACAGTGTAATGTGTGTTTGCCAGTAAATTGGATTTATTATGTATATTTAAGTGAAGCTTAACGTCTGTTAACACCTCATTGTCCTGCCGTTAACACCAGCTGTAAAATAATAATGCTTTGATTTAAGAACATACTTTTTAATCTGCCTCTGTGGAATAGTAAATGGAAATATGAAGGAGTACATGGGAATTACTTTTGGGTTTTGTTTCATTTTTTTTCTCCTTTGTGGCTATTGTGGGCTTTGAAAATGTTTGTTTGTTTTTTTCTCCCGGCTGAGATCTTTATTTTTTTCCGATGTGAAAATAACATATGACAAATAACTTCATATGTTTGTAGATATAAATTGTCCGTGCCTTTGAAATGCTCATACAACTTCATTTTTTAATTTCCATTTGTGTTATTCATTTTAAATGTGTTGCTCAAAAGTATTTTTCCATCAACTTATTTTTTAGTGAAAGAGGAGCCAGAGCCTGAGGTCCGCATGGTGAATGGAAAACCGAAAAAGATCCGCAAGCCGAGGACAATCTACTCCAGCTACCAGCTCGCTGCTCTACAGAGGCGCTTCCAGAAGGCGCAGTACCTCGCCCTGCCCGAAAGAGCAGAGTTGGCGGCCCAGCTCGGCCTGACTCAGACACAGGTAAACTTACTTCCCCGATACGTTCACATTAGTCAATACTTTAAGAACCATGAGAGTCAGAACGTCCCGGAATAACCAAACTCTTACTCTATAATTACCCATCTATGCGTAATTACGCACAGCAGACGCTACACTTCTGTATCACTTTAAGTTTATTTTCTTATCATAAAATACAACTAAACAATGTCTGAGTTAAATACACACGACATGTTCTGTTTTTGAAATCTTACTGAGCATTTTTAAAATCAATCAATCAATCAATCAATCAATCAATCAATAAACCCGTTGGTTCTCTGTCAAACATATTCATGTGCGCTCTCCTTCTTCCACAGGTGAAAATCTGGTTTCAGAACCGGAGGTCCAAGTTCAAGAAGCTGTACAAGAACGGTGAGGTCCCTCTGGAGCACAGTCCAAATGCCAGTGACTCCATGGCTTGTAACTCCCCGCCCTCCCCCGCAGTTTGGGACAACAGCACCCCTCAGAGCACCCCGATCAGTAGACCCCAAGTGCCGCAGCCGACGCACAGCTCGTCGCCGCCCTACCTGGAGGATTATAACAACCACTGGTATCAACAGGGATCACACATACAACACCCGGGTACCGTGCACCACCCTGTCCCGCAGCAGAGCGTGGGTGCTGTTTATTAACAATGACTCCAGAGCAGTTTTATCTTCGTTTTTAATTTTTTTTTTTTATTATTTTTAAAGCGAGGTCTCTCCACAATGACTCTGCAGAGCAAAAGTACAAACTGAACCCGGACAGACCTGAAGTGAAACATTTGCCTGTGATTTTTGGATGATCGGCCTGGCAAAGAGTGTTTCAGAATTGGGTTTCCAATTCACAAAGCACATAAGGGATTCCTAATCACTTGTGGCAGCATATTTAAAGGACATCTGGCGTGGTTTTCTAAATTATTTATCGCTTCTGTTGTATTTCCTTAGCATCTTTTGTAAATGAATATGCAAAGTTCTTTTTTTTTTTTTTTTAAACAAGTAGCCTAAAACACAAACCGATTATTGACAAAACTGTGCAGTTGATCCATGCTACACCTAAAATCATGCATGTGGGTTTGTAAAGAGCGCGTCAAAACTCAGGTCATATTTATATGGATTTGTACAAAAACGTCGAAGGCTGTAAATATGTGTTTATATGCAGAACCACTATGATCATTATTTGTCTGAAACGGAACGACTGCACTGTGGTGCTTCCTTTTTATATCCATGTAATTAGTCCACTTGTTGCCTTCCTGTCAATTGAATAAAGGTGTTAATTGGATATTGTGTGTCTAGCCCTTTAATAAACAGACTTTAGCCCCATCAGCTTTTCCATATGCAGATCTTTCCTCTGAGCTCAAACAAGATTTAACTTTTTTTTTTTCGCTCATATACCCAGATAATAAAACATCTGATTAACTGATATAATTTTAATAACGTACAGTCAATGAATAATATGGTATAATATGGTCGTAGATTTCCAAAATGTGTTCAAATCACATCCTAATTATGTGTGCGTAAATTCACATGCGCCCAAAGGATGAACAATCCGATTCATTATAGACTTCTAATCACCTTTTTTACAACCTTTTACAATTAGCCAAGTAATAGACACTGATTAATGCACTTCTGAAAATTTAATCTGCCCCTTTAACCTTTGAGATTCAGAAAAAAAAAACTGAATAAATCTGAGAGGGAAAAAAAAAAAAAAAAAAAACAAGAATAATAATGATGACAGAGGGATTTCTGTTGCAAAAATAATGCGATGATTTGATCATCTCCAATCCGGTGAATGCTCAGGGGGGGGTGTCAACCTGTCTTGGTGAGCCAACTATACCTCCGTGTTGGCGTGGGGAGCTGCGTGCAAAGAGCTGCAGTAGGAGGCGACATGTGAGCAGACATGTTGGAGTCACTCGGTTTTATTACTATTCTGTTGCCAGATAACAAGAGAGAATTCAGCACGGTGCAGGAAAAGAGGGGGGTGGTGAGAGAAGGGAGGAGGAGGAGGAGGAGGAGGAAGAAGAAGAAGAGGAGGAGGAGGAAGGGGAGGGGGGGGGTTCTGATGCCCGAGGGGATGTCACGGAAGCGCGCACGCACGTCAGCACAGCGGGGATGGATTGGTGGAAAAAAAAAAAAAGCTTCCAAATATCGAAGGTATAGGAAAACACCAGGCCTTTGTATCTGTGATTGTTTCACTTTGGACATTGTTAACACATTCTATTACATTTGGCACAGTATTTCTGTCCTCCTGAACTGGATCCAAACTCCACATGAACAGTTTTTAGATCTATGGCCCTGCATCAAATGACGCACGTTTAATAAGGAGTATATAACAAAATGTTCCACAGAGCGTTTACGGTGGGGGAAAAAAATAAAAAAAAAATAAAATGCACGTGTCGTCCGTATTTAAAGGAAATAACATTAGAGCGACTGTGGTACATGACACTGTGGAATGAAGTGACAGTAGCAGAGAGATTAACACAATAACTCCCGTGATGACAGCTACAATGAGATATTTACCAGTTAGAAAACACCTTAGTTTAGTCACGCAAAGATGCGGAGCACAATATAGAGACTTACCAACGACCGCCAGTGCGTCATTACGCACAGAAAGAAGCTGAATTCACGGCATTAGTGGTTTTACCGCTTTGGTAAAAGTGAATGTATGAAAATGAAAATGAACGAACAACACAGACTTTTAGGAATCATTTTAAAGTATGTAATCTCCAAACCTGCAGGTTATTTCTCTCTGTTTACATCCCATTAAGTCTCACAATTAATCCCACTAATGTTCTTTTTGGTTCCAGATGCGTAATTGCACTTATTTATGTATTTAATTCCATCAGGAGAAATAACAAACATTAGTCCAGTCATTTTAATGTAGCCAAATTAATATGACACGATTATTGAAGCATCAGTTTTACATATTATTATTATTATTATTATTATTATTATTATTATTATTATTATTATTATTATTATTATTATTATTATTATTATTATTATTATTATTATTATTATTATATTTTAAAACTAATTATTATTCTTGTCATGAAAATAATAAATATAAGTAAAATGAAATAAACAATTTCTTGGGTACATTGTTGCCCATAAAGTTTGGGATAATTTTGTTTTCCTATTTTTATTCCTATTTACACACATCACTAATAACCTTTATCTAAGTGCAATGATTACATACTGACAAATATCCATTTACATCTTTTCTAAAGAATAAATGACATTGTTATGAGCATTTCAAATCAAGAGCTAAATATTTTATTGCAACTTCTTGAGAAATAGTGTATTTCACTTTGTGCATTTTGATATTGTAATTCCATTATGAACATGAACATGATTCATATTTACTTTACATACAGTGATTAAGGATGGTTTGTACGGCCAAAAATGTTGGTATGATTCATAATAATATCACATATTTTAGAATCCACTAGTATGAAAAATACCAAACATTTTTCTTTCTCGACTTTAAAGGCTGGTTTTTGGTCCTGGGTGAAAGTTGAAGAAACCAGATGGCTATTTGTGGTTGAAACTATTTTTAAGGTCAGAATATGACAAACATATGTTGAGCAGCAGAAGATTTCCGAGGAATTATGACAATAAAATAGACATATAGTTAATAGTGTAGATAAAGTAAATCCAAATGAAAAAATAAAACACATTAAAATAGACGATAATAATAATAATAATAATAATAATAATAATAATAATAATAATAATAATAATAATAATAATAATAATAATAATAATAATAATATATGATAATCATCATTTTATCATGTAGCCTCGCATTGTTTTTACTAATTAAAATGACTTTTTCATTTAACAGTACTGTAAAAAATCCACAAAAATATATTTTCAAAATGTATGATTCTAAAAAGTGGAAATTTGTATTTAAAAAGCTTTCAATTTTTTTTTAAATGCTCATATTCACTTCTGTTGATACAAGAGACTTTTTACATGTGTTTTAATGTTCAAAGCTGTTTTACTTGCTCACATTCTAAAAAGCGCTGTGAAGATTTTCACAACACAAAGTAAGTGTGTCATGGCTCTTAATGCCTTTTCTCTAATGCCCCCCCTTTGGTATATTTCCCTAAACTCAACACCAGTTGTCTATAGCATCACTCATCGCACCACTGCGCTGTGCTTTGACTTGCTGATTTGACAAAAGTGGCATAATGACTATTGCCTTTTGATATAATGAAATCTCATCAAGAGTTCATGTGACGCTCCCTCGGTGGCTCCCTCAGCATGTGTGGCCCTGGAAGCTGTGTGTTGTCAGGGGAAACATTTGTGCCGAAGACAAATGTGCCTTTCGCTACAGGCCGCGCTTGTGTGACTTGTGTGTGTGGGCCGTCAAACGTGTCCATATATGTCATCTCTGAACATTAACAAGTGTAAGTAGCCATCGTGATGGAGGTGAACTGTTGAACTTGAATGTGATCCTGCATGGCATAACATCACAGAACCCTAAATAGAGATGGTGCCCAGGCCCCTATAAGCCCCTGTCCTCTCCTTTAGTCTGCAACAGTCAACAGTGTGGTGTCAGCACTTGTCCCTCGGGTGCAGGGATATGGGAGTTGAGATGGAGGTCGGCGAGGAAAGTGCATCCACGGAAAGACTCCCAGCAGCTGTCCAACATTTAGACCGAGCCTCGCCTATACATTAGGATCACTCACTGTGCCCTGTTGGGATGTAAAGTCAGATGAGAGAGAGAGAGAGAGAGAGAGAGAGAGAGAGAGAGAGAGGCATCTTTGGCAGCTGTGGACTGGTGAACCGAGGCTGACCCCAAGGGCAGGGCAGAGCAGGGTAGGGTAGGGCCGTGCGTTGATGCTTCTTCACAGCCAGTCAGTCTCATCACATCTTCCAGCTTGAGTTCACCTTGACCTACATACCCAAATGTAACCTCTAGACTCGGTTTATAGCAAAAGCATTGAGGAAAACAATTCATTTGAACTGGTTAAAAACAAAAGCCACTACAAATAAACCCAAACACCTAAAAACTCACTGGCTTCTAATGTTGTAATACTTTTACCAATGTGTTTTTCATCACATACACATTGCTTCACATGTTATTTTGTTATGCATTGTACCTAATGTGTTGTGTGTTTGTGTTCTATGCCTTTGTATTTGTATCATTATTCATACATTTCTCTATTTGTGGTGTCTGGTCTGTTTTAAAGCCAGTGTTTTCAATCTAATCTTTGTGTGTGGGTTGTGTATAAACTGCATGGCTCTGTTGCTGTTAAACTCTATTCTGTCTTTTCAAACCTCCTGAGTGTGTGCATCGTGGCCCAAACTAAGCCATGCCTTCCTGCAGATGAAACCAAATCATGCATTCATTCTCCCTAACTGGGAAGCTGCTCACAATTACCCAAGATGTCAGATCGCTCAAGTTAATAACAATAATCACCCCAGAGACCTGCTTTGCCATTTGTTCATTCAAAGCAACTGGGATTTAATAACAAGCTATTTTGCCTCTTATTGCTATCCTACAATTAAAACCCATCAGACACCTCATATCTGATCACCCCGAACCATCCGCAGCATTGATACAGTCAGATTCTGCCTTTATCATTACCCTTCAACCCATCTCCCAGTCTTCCATCCCCTCCTTTTAGCACGTCTATTACACGAGGAGCCTTTTCACTTTCCCTTCAATCTGCCTGCCTGATAATTGGTCCCGTTTGAAAGGTCCTACTCTGTCTGTCCAACTCCACAAGCCATTATTCTAATCTGGAGATGTGAAATTGCCTATAATTTTCCCTGATGCCCCGTCACTTGGTTCAGCAATGCTCGTCTCTTCTTCTTCTTCCCCCCAGTTCGTATGTTAACAAGGCACATAATCATCAGGAATGAGGAAAAGGGCATGAGGGTTGTATATATATATATATATATATATATATATATATATATAATATAAAAAGAAGGAGATGTTAATGTAACACAATGCTTGTCGTTATGTGAGAAAATCAGCTCAGAAGAGTGAAAACACAGGGGCTCTGATGTCTCTTTCTTCTTCAGGGTAACGCTACTGCTGGCTTTGCAGCTCCTGAACAAGGCTGCAGTTCTCTGACTGAGGTAAGGCTGGTCTGTGTAGGCTACAGTGTGTTGTGCTGGCATGGTTAGTCGTGGGTGCAGTGTAGTGCTAATGTGCATGGAGTTTGAGTTTTCATTTCATATAGAGCTGTTAAACTTCTTACTTTTCAATGTGCAAATGCAATTTTTCATGCCTTTTTTTTTTTTGTAATAGGTATTGTATTGTTATTGTCTTGTGTTATTTCTTGTGGGTATATTCTGCATTATATTGCTATTAGAACCTCACATTTCTGAGGATTCTACCCAAAACCTTAATAAAGTTCTATCTACTCTAATCTACAACAAGGGCTTACTGAAGAAAATGGAACTTTTAAGTGTATATAATGTGGTTTATATGGATCAAATCACGCCTTATGCTGAGAAAATCTGCTTAAATATGCAGTTTGGAAAGCTATTGCGCAACTTTGCAGTGATATCACATAACATTGCCATAGAAATTGCACATGGACGTGACATTTAACTCAATTGAATTTATATTAGAATACAACATCTCCTTTTTTTTAAAAAAATCTGTGGTTTCATTATTATTATTATTATTTCTTCTTACTGTGTCATCATATAAGTTGTGTTTAATGTTTGCCAGCCAGTCAAAGCAGCAGTGTTACAAATGAAAAAGATAAAGAACAAGATGTTTCTTTAAAATAAACACTATTGGACCTCATTAATCAGAGCTCACCCTCAACTTAATCAGCATCAGATTGCGGCAAAAATGTGTACTAAGATATAAATAACTAATCCTCAATGTTTAAACAGCATAAGCGCCAGAGTGTGCAAATCAGTGCAAACCACTATAAATCAGGCGCCGTTCATTGGAGGACTAGCACTGCCATTTATCATCCAACTATGACAAGGGCGAGTTCTCTGTTTGAGCTCATTCGGTGCAAGAGTGAAGGAAAATATCCCTGAAAATGTTGGCTTGGATGTGTTTTCAGCCTCTCCTCACGACATGTGCCCCTCTGGTGCAAAAAAAGAGATATATGTTGTTTCGGATATTCATTAGACTCTCTTAAAAAGACATAAAAGCGTCATGTTTTACGCGTGGAAGCGGCTAGTAAAGCAGTGTACCTTGGAGGGTTTAGGGGAAAAACATATATTTTGTGTTTTAAAAAGTGGGTGTACTCTACTTTATTTTACTTAAAAACTAAAAAAAAAGAATTAAAATGTATATAAACGTATGTATATAGACAACTGGCCACAAACACTGTGCGTAAAAGTGGCAACTTTACGCACAATTCTACAATCTTGCGGTGTTTTTCCTTCTCTTTTTGTCTGTTAAATGTATTAAAGTAAAATAAAATAAAATAAAATAAAATAAAATAAAATAAAATAAAATAAAATAAAATAAAATAAAATAAAATAAAATAAAATAAAATAAAATAAAATAAAATAAAATAAAATAAAATAAAATAGGAGGTGGTTACCACAGCAAGAAGAACCATGGTTCGACTTTACATGTTCTTCCTGTGTCTGCGTGGGTTTTCTCCAGTTTCCTCCCACCATCCAAACACACACTTACAGGTTAATTGTTTAATCTAAATTACCCATAGGTGTGAATGTGAGAGTGATTGTTTATCTATATATGTTCAGCCTTAACACTCATACAGGCTGTACCCCGTCTTCACCCATTGTAACTGGATTAGGCCCCCGGTGACCTCCGTGACCCTAGTGAGTTCAGATGACGAGACAAGACGAAAATAGGACAGGGGAAAACGTATTTTTTTCCGGAATTATCCTCTTCTTTTGGATGTAAAAATAGAAATTCAAACATATAATCAGATTTTTCCTCCAGCTTTGTTTCCTTAAAGACACCCCAGGCACCTCAAACATATATAGTAACACAATCTGTCATAAAAATTAAACGCATTAAACTCAACAACCTCAACAGATAAGTAACATGATCAGTAATGTCTCAGAGCTCATTTATCGCTGATCTTCTTCATGCTGCTTCTATCAGCTCCTGTCGAAAATTTGATCTTAACAGTCAAACCCATTTGCTTCCTTTGTCACAATAACTCACCTAAAACACCCCCCCCCCCCAAAAAAAATGACATGTTAAATTAATCATACTGGTATTAACTATTTCTGTGCGTAATCCTCACTTTTTTCGACCTCTCATTTCATCAAATTGATAATAAAATAGACAGGACTACATGTTTTTTTTTTTAAAGAATGTCTTTATCCAGAGTCTTTAAACTGCACACTCTACGTCCACATTTCATTGAGGCGAGACGTCGTAAAAGGTCTCATTCATCCTTACAATTTAAAAAAAAAAAAACATATATTTGATGCCCAGGCAAAGATAGTGAGAAACAAAACGCACGCAAAAACACCAACAACAACAACAACAACAACAAAAAAAGAATATAAACAAGTTCAATCAAACACACATTTTACTTTTGAGTTCAGCCATAGAGAAAACTGTGAGTGGCTTTACCACCTGGTCCTCACACAACAAAACCATCCACTCCTCACATCATCTGAGGCCTGGGCATTGCGTCTTGATGATGATGATGATGATGATGATGGTTTGGATACCAATGACCAAAACTGTTCATGTAATTGTTTGGGTGCATTGGTGCGCCTTTGTTCGCCATAGAGACCTCCCAAAGTTGTGGTAAGCCTGGAGAACATGGAGAGATGGAGTGGGTACCGTGGAGATGTTCTCCCTCTGATCCGCTGCCATGTTTCATGATCTTTTTATACTTGGAGCGCTTATTCTGAAACCATATTTTCACCTAAAAAAAGAATAAATACACATAATTGTCATTGTGGTTGAACAGTAAATAGTCAATAATGTGTAAAAGATTTTTATTGGTATATTTTTCCTTAATTAAACTCATCTAGTAAACAATAAAAATAGAAAACTCCCTTTGTTCTGTGTTGATTCTGTGATTCTCTGGCCTATTATTGACGCATTGTTACCATTCAAACACATACTTCTAATCACACTTCTAATCCATTAAAACAGAGCTCGGTCATTGTTCAGTGTTTTATGAGTCCAGTGGTGCATGAGTGCGACAGCAACAAGCCGAGACTAAGAGCATTGTGAAATAAAAACAGCCTAAAGGGCACGTGGATTATGAGCTTTCTCTGTGGTGGGCTGAAATTTCTGCTATAATACAATAGACGTGAAAATGATGCGAATTAACATTAAAAAAAAACGCGCAGTTAACATCAAAGTGGCGCGTGGTAATTATTGTAAAATGTAACTGCAGAGATTGGGGAGGAGAAAAAAAAATGTGCATGGAAGCAGATCAGATGACAGAGTAGATTGGTTTGTTTATCTGTTATTTCTGAAACTGTCAGCTAAGGTCACCAAACATCATAATTATTCATGAAAGTGGAGGGAAATAACAGACAAGGGCGACATGTGAAAAGATCATTTTCGTCCCATTTGTGGATGATTTGTTGACAGCGACACGTGCACCTGTTTTGTCTGCAAAATACATGTATGTTTGCATGCGGAATTTAAACCATGTGTCTGTTTTAGCCACACTGCCACAAATAGGATTTATGCTATAGTGAACAACATATTGCAACAGGATCTGTGCGTTCTTTGTCTCCTTATGTAGGCCTGAAGTATATTAAATATGTATAATATGTTTGTGCACTGTTAGCCATAAAGTTGGAGGAAAAATTATGTATATCTCTTCTGGTAAAATAATAGTGATAATATGATTTATTCTTGAAAAAATAAGATGTAACTGGGACTCAGAGTGTATTCATTGTACCTGGATAAAGGTAATTGCTAATGTTTAACAATCGGTAGAAAAAGAGGAATGTACCTGAAAAAAAAAATTATTCCAACTTTATGGGCAACAGTGTATTAAATATATGTCATTTAATATTCATGATATCAAACATAAACTAAATAATAATAATAATAATAATACATTTTATTGAAATTTTAGTGTATATATTAAGAAATAAGCAAAAAATAAGAATTTAAATACTTTAAATCAAGCGCAAACATTAAAACCCTCAAAGTAGGTGAAAAAACATTTCCTAACCTCTAATCCTAATTCTTTATAAAATCATATATATATATATATATATATATATATATATATATATATATATATATATATATATATATATAATTTTAGCTGCGGTTGTGTGTTATTTTCCAAAAGCCTTTCTAGGATCAGAGCTGACAAAGAGAATACAGACCCCATAATAAGTACAGTAAATAAGGCGCGCATTAAAGGATATAGTTACTTACAAATCACAACAATTTGTTTTCCATTTGATCTCCTGAAGCTTCTGTGATCATTTACAGCAGAACAAATATAACTTTGAATTGTGGATGAAAAACCTGCAACATTCCTTTTTTTTTATTTTTTTGCTAAACTTTCCTGCAGCTTTGTCCAGGCAAATAACACCTATAGGTTTACAGGCCTGAGATTGGAGGATAATTATGACTTCCTAATCATGCTGGTAATGAATAGCAATTATTAGTGCTGGTGCAGACCTGAGTCTGGGTGAGTCCCAGTTTGGCTGCTAGGTCGGCACGTTCTGGTAAGGCCAGGTACTGGGTCTGCTGGAAGCGCTGGTGCAGAGCCTGCAGCTGCAGACTGGAGTAGATGGTCCGGGGCTTCCGAATCTTCTTCCCTTTGCCATTAAGACGAATCTCCCTGTTTTCACTCACTGTGGACTTGTCACGGTCTTGTGGACGAAGCGGACAAGTGGAAGGAGAGAGAGTGAGGGTTTAGGTGAAGGGGACAAGAAGACCACTGACAAACAAGTGTGGATGCCTTAAAAAAAAAAACACTGAACATGCACATTTGACTTAAATAATGACCACAAATATACGGTGGTCTACAGTTTAGTTTAGAGATTTTATTTTATTATTATTATTATTATTATTAGAAATTATCTACCCTATAGAAATTAAATGTCCTAAATGTTACGCTTTTAAAAACATTCATTGAAAAACAAATGACAAAAGTGCTGATTTGCAGATGTTTTCAAAGTATATGATGAAGTGTTATTACACCCACCCACCCACACAAACACACACACACACACACACACACACACACACACACACACATATATATATATATATATATATATATATATATATATATATATATATATATATATATATATATATATATATATATATATATATATATATATATATATATATATATATATATCGGTTTATGTACATTTATACAATAGTTTTGGAAATCTTCCACTAGATACAATCTGGAAAGTGAATATATTGTCATGTGCAGACAGTGTTTTGAAGTATGTGGTAGATCTGAGACAAATGTTCCTTTGGAGTAAAATGTGTTATCTTGTTAATTCTCGAATGTCACATTTTGACCCCACACTATATTTTGTAAACTTCAGCCAATCAGTATTTTTGACTTGATTTATTTATCAGTGGTAAACATTTCTTTACTTTTATTCTTGACGCATTTTACTTGCAGATCAGTCGTATATAGTTAGTATTGTTATAAATATTACAGAAAGCAATTAATAGTATTAATTATACCACAATAACAAATAAAACAGCCGTTTATTTTAAAACAGCTCGTTTTAAACTGTTATTTTTTTTTTTTCCTGAATGTGCATTAATACAAAGGAGTATAAAGGCAGATCCTGGGGTAGGCGCATGGGCCATAATTGGACTAACCCACAGAACACAAAATTATGGTCAATAAAATTAATGGCTCCATCTGCTCCATTATATAACAGGAGTGGGAGCAGGAGCATCTCTGTGGAAGCAGTGGTTGGAGACTGTGGCCTATAGTGTGGACATAAAACACTATGTGTGAATAAAAATGAAGGAGGACAGATGACTAAAGCAAACATGTGTGGTGTCATAAGCTCTTTTAAATAGACTGGTCGTGGCCGTGACACATACCTGTGCTGTCTAACGTGGCGTGGGTCAGGCTGCCGGTGCTGTGATTGCTGTGCGGGTAGGACATGTAGGCAGAGGCGGCATGAGCGTTCACTGCTCCGTTGTAGGCGTATCCCACAGAGCGGCCGTAGGACGCGCTGCCGGGAAACGGACTTTCGTGTTGGGAATGTCCTGCGGCGTGTAAGCCGTGGACCGGGTAGACGTGGGAGAGTCCGGAGGCGTGCTGCTGATGGGCCGGATGTCCGTGGCCGAACTCAAGAAAAGCTGATTTGGAAGGATCTGAGGCATTCAGACTGTCAGGCATGAACCCCATAGACATTGTGGGCTAATACTAGAGTCCATAAACCCGTGGCTCTGAAGGGGGTTCATGAGTCCTGTTGGAAAAGTGGGAGCGCATCCACGCCTGGGAAGTCCAATACTTGGCTGCTGAGAAACTTTCCCCCGCGGTAACAGACTAGAACTTGCATTTTTACAACAGTTTGGGTGAGGAAAAAATGGAATAAAAGCGAAAGGTATCCTTCAGATGAGTGCACGAGCTGACATGGTTCTTCAGACACCTCCTGCCTGCGGAGCCTCGCGCACACTGCCTCCATCTGCGCGCGCTCTGATTGGTGTTCAGCAGCCTGCTGTCACCGGAGCTCCACCATCAACTTCATTTACATACGATCCAGGATGCACGGACCTCCTTCTATACACTGACAAACATAACAATTCACAATGTGGAACATAAAGACATCTAGAGTAATTTTTTTTTCTTTTAAAACCCAATAAAAATTATATTGATTATAATAATAATTATAGCCTTATTATTTATCATTCTAGATTTATTAGTTTATGGAACATTGCAATTTGGTCGCGACTATCATTCTAATATAATTGTAAATAATTAGACCATTGTTTACCAGTATTTAAAATAGACAAGTATTTAATGCTCTATTTAAACAAGAAGAATCTGTCATTGTTTAGGGAAGAAAATTAATGCTGCAATTCAATGCAAAATATAAAGGTTAATTTATGTTAATGATTAACGTTTGTGTGTCAATAATTTGATGTAGTAATAATTATTATATAATTAGTAGTATTCTTTACCACAGTAGTTAAATCAAATATAATGGACAGATGTTTAATAATAATTTAAAGGCAGTGGAAAAGTCTAAAATTTAAGTTCTGGAAAGCTTAAAACAAGGATCATTCTCAAATAAAAGAACAAATGAATGAAATAAAATAAATACATGAATGAATAAAAAACTAATGAATATATATATATATATATATATATATATATATATATATATATATATATATATATATATATATATATATATATATATATATATATATATATATATAAAATGAAGAAAAATCTAATTTTCTGAGTGTAATTTTGTACATTTGTATTTAATTTTTCTAATTCTTAGTCTATAGTCAGCAATGTAACCATGTTTGTATCCTTAGATTTAGGATGATAATGAGTCAGCTTTGGTAATTTAAGAAAATACTTCTTTAAACAATCTAGAAGCATATAATTAAGTGTTAATCAAACTTTTTAAAAAATTGTGTGTGTGTAAATCTGGTGCTTTTTGTTAATGTGTTTCAGTAAATAAGGAATTACATAAATATCTGACTGAAAAAAAAAGAGGCACGGTGGTGGTGGGGGGTCAATGAATATGACACTAACCTATATGTCACTCAAGTGTCGCATCCGGAAAGTGTCAGACTTTAGAAAATAAGGCAGTAAGATGTTGAAACCGTAAACCTGTCTAAAAAAAGAGGGTGGGATTGTAGTGAGGCCTGCAGAGTCAGAAAACTCTACAAGGTGCATCAAGGAAAATATGTGTTAAGTGTAAAGAAAACTGTAACCACTGGCTAAGAAAGCCACCCTGTCTCCATAATTCAACCGTCATTAAGTCAACCAGAGTGAATCCACAGGTGGAGGTAAAACACTGCAGCAGGAGGGACGTGTCTGTCCTCTTGCGGCGCCTCTACATTTACAGCCCACACCTCCTTATTTTCTATTAAAGCCAATGGAGTTGCCATGTGTTACAGATACAGAACATGACCTTTCATCTGAGCTCCAGTCAAATTCTCAACAGTGTTTGGTGGGTTTGAGCGTGGTGCTGAGCTGCTGTCCAACCCCGTCATTTTGGTCATGTCCTACCCTGCCTGAAACTACTGGGAATCCAGCAGCATTGGGCCTGCTGGGGGCTGGACTGTTTCCCAATCCCTTACAGGCCTCAGCCAGCCAGAACAAAGCCACAAATTATTATCATAGTAAAATTTCAGTCACAATAAAAAAAAAGGCTGCTGAGAGGCCAGTTTCATATTGTGGGCAGAAGTTCTTGACTTCACACATAAAGCCGAGCAGCTGTAAATCCTCACTGGGAAATTTTATCACTAGAGAATGCAATGCTGTGGCTTCATGTCTAATAGAAACTTACTGCAGCATTATTGGTGTTGGTATTATGGTAGCATTATGGTATTTGCAGTTGGCAACCAGTGACTGAGATATTGCTTTTGTACATATCACAGAAGCAGGTGTTGTGTTTAAAGCTCGTTCTTCTCAGTGGGAAAAAAAAAAACAACAACCTCCTGCTGCCTTCCTCCACAGAAAAAAAAAAAAAAAAAAAAAAAACTCACCCCTTTTGGCTGATGAATGAAATGATAAACTGAAAATGCAAGTCTTTGAAGACATTGAGGCCTGTGGGGCTTATTTATAGCTCTTTTGTGTGACACTTTAGTTGTTAAATGCAGAGGATTGACTCCTAGGTGTAAATATATGTCAGGATGGAGCACAGCCAAGGTGTGGGCATGAGGTGAGAAGCAAAGAGAGAGAGAGAGAAAGCGAGGTAGAGCTCTTTAAGACTTGTAATTATGTGTGTATTATGGGTAAAGAACAAAGGCGAGCCCTGCAGTCATAGGGCAGGGATGAGTCCGTTTGGGCTGTCTTAATACACGCCATGGGACGATTTTAAGAACAGTCAGACTCCTGAATGTAGCCCAGACTCACTGGCGTCTCCACTCCTGAACATTGTGTATGAACATACATCTGCGGAGGTGTGTTTGACATAGGTGTGTTTTGCCAGTGTGCAGTCACACGCACATGCACACACAGATCTAGTTTGTCCATCATGCAGCTCTGATGCAGAGTGACAGCATTCTTTGTGTACAAACCAAGAGCACATTCCCAAGCAACTGCTGCGGCTGTGATCTTCCCCACTGGCACGTCATGTTTTACAAGTAACTCTCTGTTGCCGGGGCTGAACTGAGGTCTACACAGACTGACAGTCCACGACCCTGACAGGATGCCAGAATTTATTATCATAGGCTCAACTCGCCACATAATAGACATGAATAAAGACCCCAAACCCCACACGTCCCTTTTCAGCGGGATACTCTGATGGGTCTAAAGCTGAGGTGTGGTTTGACACAATTATCCCACCAGAAAATGCATCACTCAGTTAAACTGGGTAAATCAGAGAACAGACAAGGCGTGAGAAACATGAAAGTATGTAAAAAATGATTTTCTTCCTTGTATCCAAATGAAAACCAGACATTTTCGTCATAGTTTTATATTTTACATGCATCTATGCCTTCATATGTTCTGCTAAACATGGATCTAGACTCACTGTATGTGCTTCAATACATCTTATTCAGTCCAGACAAGCCTCTCTCCATTGTAAACAGATATCAGTCAGTGGGTAACGCTGCTGAAACACCTACCAGTTGTACAAGGCAGATGTTTTTCAGTCCTTTATGGCTCAACTAAGCCTATGCAAACAATGGGATTGATGTTTTTGTTTTTTTCTCTGACTGTTTAGTGCCTCCGGAAACAGAAGGGAGCAGAGGATGAACGGCCTAATCTTACCTCCAGGCGCCATCATACAAGAACACTAATATGTGCACGGCCATGGTCTCATTCCTCAAGTGCAGCCACGTTGCTGCTGATGTGTGTGCTGTGCCTGTTGGCAGCCTCTGAGGGCCCAGAGAGTTCACTGGTGTTGGATCATTAACATCATTCATGTGTAAATGTCTTGGCACACATGCATCAAATGACTCAGCTGATGAAAACAGAAACATAACATCTTATTGCATTATTTCTTGTCAATTATGATTACATTTACATCTGGTTATTTGTAGGATGTATCACATTTTGACTGTGAGTTTGTCATCAATAAAACTGATTTATTGATATGAATATGTATGTATGTTTTTTTTCCCCCCTTGTTGAAACACACATTTGCTTGTTTCATTTACATGCTTCACTGCTACTATGTTGGGTGTGGATTCATATAAATTATAAGGACAAAATGCTTGGTAAAAATAAATTCATGAAACTATTTTTGAGCTTGACTTATAAATTATACACTGTTTGCTACAGTGCCATTGAGTATAATACTCAATATATGTCAGAGGCCTTTACCAGATGAAAATGTTTGTTTACTCTGTCTAATCATATATATTTTTTAGAGTTCTTAAAAAAAAAAAGTAAAATAAATAAATAAATAACTGGAGCTACGAGGAACCTCTGTGTTATAGGCCTGTTGGAACAATTTCTCTGATTTAATTGAATTAAAGCAATATCTGCATATTTTCAAGTTCGAGATGTATGTTTTATGTATTTATTTTTCCTTTAAGAAGGACAAATTATTATAATTTCTGAGCATCACATACACATCATATAAAATCCTGTATTTTAATGACTTTCTGTGTTCAAATGTCCTTCTTTTCTGGGTCGGTTCATGGTGGAAACAACCTTAATAAAAACATCAATATTCAGACAGCACAAGCATATTCAAAATATAACGGAATATAATGTGTTAAAGCGCATAGGTATGTAAACCACTTGTTTTAATATTGAGTATATGATTAACATTGAGATTTTTCAATATTTCTCTACTTATTTTATGGTTATATTTTCTTCATTTATTACGAAATTGACACCTATGTGTTTTCTAAATACCGTGAAAATGTCAAAAGAATAAAAATAAAAGCTATGACATGGGTAAAGACTGTGACTCCTTCTATCGTTGTTTTTCTACTTTAATTTAACATATTTCAGTGGTAAATCCTTTTTGCAACTCTCATTTACACACCACGTGTTTAAACTTTGAAGAAAAAAAAACCTCTGTAAATGTTAATAAAAAAAAACACTTTTAGAAAAAAAAAAAAAACGAAAATAAAATTGTAAATATTATGCGGCACCGATGATCACGGTGCAAGAGTAACAGATTAAAAATTAAGAGGAAAACATATTTGAAAAAGAAAAATAAATAAATAAAAATGCACTTGCTCCAAAAGTCGAGGGTGTCGCAGGGAATAACTTTGCGTGGGAAATGCCAGTGTGTGTCTGGTCTTTTGGCCCAGGCTTTGAATTCATCATGGGTATAATCGTTGCCAGACAGCGGATGACAGCCTCATCACACACCGCCGCTGACTGCTACACTTACACTTTTAATGGATTGGTTGAATATAGAGGCCTTGGCAAATCGGGGGAGAAAAAAAGTCTGGAATCCGTTAACCGTAATGCGCTTCTGATCCATCCTGGTGCAACCTGAGCCTGGTGTCACACCGGCCATTTGACTTAAATGACTCCATTTGTACAGAGTCTCGGTCATATGTCGGAATTATACATTGCTGATTTTCTTAAACCCTCCTCTGTCGTCTGTTTGCGGCAAAAAAAAAAAAAAAAAAAAAAAAATGCGCATTTGGTACCAATTCTGACTGCGGGCGCTGGCACGTATGTCTTTATACCGCGCGCGCGCACACACACACACACAGAAACACACAGATTCACACACTCACACCAATGCGCGCGCACAGTTTATTTATTGGAAATCCCGCAGACACACGCAGTAACCTGATGAGTTGAATCCACAGAAGGCCCATGTGATGGACAGACAGGGGGACAGTGGTGGCAGTGTGCTGGGTGGTGCGTTCACACTGTGCGCCTGCTCCACATCTGGAACAAAGAAGCCAGTCTGGGTCTACACTTGGTGTTTACAGCTCTGTTGTTTTTTCACACTCCTCGCAAAATCTTGCCCAAACACACATTCCAGACTCACCAGCTCAACATGGGGGGAAAATATAGTATATTTTTCCACTGTAAATCTTACCCCCCTGTACCAGAGGAGCTGGGTAGGAAAACAAAAGCTGGAAGCTGGCATGGATCAGTGAGGCGACAGAGGGTGGCAGCAGTTGGAGGAGATACAAAGACTGAAGAGACAGTTGTCTATGGGAGAATCCTGCTCAGCCTGGTGGTTGGGATGGTACATGAGTTCAGCTGAGGTCAAAACAGCTGGGGGAGTGGCGTCACAGGCTCCCAGAGCTGCTGGGTTTGTTAACTGTCTGTTTACAAGCATCCGAAGAGACATTTGAGGAGGCATCTGACATTACATTCAGAGCAGGATTTCAAAGGACATCCACTGAGGGCTTTTGTGCAGAATATAAAATATGAAGACTGCACAGACAATATGTTCAGGCTATAAATCTCTATGAGAAACAATAAAAAAGATCCACAATGAAGCCGTAAAGTCACTTGAAAGGCCTGCAGGTTTAACAAATCACAGATGTTTAGACCAAAAAATTACATAAGAAGTGCAGGGCTTTCATAAATTTTTGTTGCTTTTATTTTTCCACAGTGATCTCTGGTAGAAGACAGGCTGAGTTAACAGATGGAGGTGGAAACACTGAACATGCTGGACAATGATTTGAGCAGGGGAGTCACACATGCACATCCAATCAACATACAATGACATGGCTGGGGGTTGCCAGGTTTAGACAGTAGGTCCTGTTAAAGACCGGTTTACCAGGTCCAAGGATTATCCATATGAAGTTACCTGTCCCTCCGGTAACGTGAACCCCCTTTTGTGGTCTACAGGGCAACAGTGTGTGAGGCAGGCATCAGTTTGAAATGCCAGAGGTGATGGAGGTGACAAGGCCCTGAAGCAGAAGACATCTGTCTGTGAAGCCCGGCTGAGTCTCTGGGGTAGGGCTGCCAGGTTAAGTGCCTGCTGTGAAGAAGGGCGGGCATGCAATCCTCCGCCTGCACTGAACCCTCTTATCTGACATCAAAAAAGATTGTGTGAAAGTAACATGTAAAAAAAAACCAAACGTGTTACAACAGGTTTCAAGCAAAACACAGACACTTACTAATAGGCCTCCTGCTGTACATAATTATCCATTGAATAGATCATTAATATTTGGCCTGATATAGAGTTTGCACAGCCGTGAGGTCAAAGCCCTTTCTTTATAGCTCTTCAATGAGAACAACTTGACGGGATCAAGTTCAGCTCCTGACAACAAACCCTGGCTCTGTCAAGTGTTAAGTTCCATTGTGACCTACAATAGGACACAATGGCCCCACAGCACCCAGCCTGTACCCTGCTGCCTATCAAATGACACCATCCCTCATAGAAAAACTTGGCAAACTCTTAGAAAGATATGCATCTATTGTATGTTTCATTCTCCTTTCCACATTGTGCAGCCTGGTAATATGTTGCTTAGCAGAGTGTTATAGTCAGTACCCACTTCAGATGGTAATATTTAATAAAGACGAGTTGTATGAACTGTAGAAGACAAAAAAAAACAACCATTGAGTGTCATGTTTAAATATTGTTAGCTTTATAGCATAATAGCTAAAGTCATGTTTTTGGCCAAATTGTGATATTTGCATACAATTTGCACCAGTGTTAAGAAAGTAATGTTATGCAGACATCACAATATGAATTTAGCAATTAAACTACAAGGTTAATGATATGTGTCAAAAGGGTGATTTTAACTAGAGAGTTGTCATTGCTAAATTAAATAAATAAAAATACATTTGAGTGTGTGTGTGTGTGTGTGTGTGTGTGTGTGTGTGTGTAACTATACATTTTAGGTAAATGCAACATATGATGCAAGATAATACTTTGATTTGCTTGAATATGTTTGTGTGTATTTTTAGTATCTCTATTGAGTTCTGCAGACCTTTAGACTAACTTTCAAAATAAACAGGTACCATGTTTTGTAAAACAACCATGAATAAGTTAAGAGTCTTACTAAACCTGCAAGCCGCCCAGTGTTTACAGGCGCTCCTCTGACCCTGGTTTGGTTGTGACCATTTTGCTGTAGTGCTTCAGGTGTTTAACCTTGTCATATTAAAGCGTTTGTCACTGGAGGGGCTATACGACCGGGGCCAGAACGGGCCGGGGATTTAAAGACCTATGTTCCCAACTCATCAGTTTGTCAGTGACTGTCTGAAGCCTGCCAAGAAACATCAAAGCCTGCAAAACTTGCTCATTTCATCTTTGAACCTCACCAAAACACGCCCTTTCGGCTCCCTCTTTGCATTCTTGCCCAACATAACCAGTTTCTTTTCATCTGTTGGAAAAAAAAAAAAAAAAAAAAAAAAGATCAAATGAAACAGATAAACATGAGAGTAATATCGGACTATGAGGAACATTCAACTCAGATTGCCTGTGAGAGTTTTGTTGCGGACTTGTGTGATTGTGTGACATTTCATGCCAGGCCTCTGTCAAAGCGAGGAGTCTGTGCAAGCCTGTTCACAGAGGGTGTAGACTTCTGTTGGCTCCTGGCAAAGATTGATGGCTATGAAAGTTCTACCTGAGGCAGAGATCAAAGTCAGACAGGATACATACGCTTCGGCATTTAACTCTTTCATCTCCCGCCTTTTCTACGTGAGTCATGACCCTTCACCTGTCTATCTGTTTGACCTCTGGCTGATGAATAGTATTGGCACTCAACAAGACACAAGTTTTATTTAATTAAAAAAAACAAAAAAACAAAACAAAACAATGATGGAATGTGAGAATTGCGACACCGCGATTACTTTTCGTACTGATCAATATTTGTGATTAAAAAAGGAAAAAAAAAAAAAACACTGTGCAGAATTTTCACTTGTGCTTTTCTTTCTTTCTTTTTTTTTTTTTTTTTTTTTTCCCCCCTGCTCCCATCAGAAGAAATTGCACCTTTTACATTTCTCAACATCAGGCTCCGGTCTCAGTGGAGGCCAGCAGTGGAGGGCTATTTGCATTCCAGCAGTGAGAGTGAGGACAATTAAGCCATTTCCCCTCCAATCTATCTCCCTCCAGTCATCCAGGCAGCCCGGTAGATCAATGGGAAGTGCAGCTGCGCAGCCCATGTGTGCCAGGCTGGGAGACAGAGGACGAGATTGGGGTTAAAACCCTCATGGCCCTCAGATTGGCTCCATACCTGAGTCAAAGCACAGACTAGCCAACAGCTGTTTCCGGGCGGAGCACAGAAACAGAGGTTCTCACCCCATCTGTGAAAGCATTACACGCTTTCTGGCACCAATTTGCTGTTTATTTTCTTAATGATTTGAGCTGAGATGTCTGCGTTTGAGTAGAATATTGTACCTGTGAGGAGAGAGTTGTCGGAGTAGCAGGTTGATTTCACCACCTGTGTTGCTGTGCATGAATGAAACCAAGAAAAGCAGCCTCACCTTCCATCACAGTCCAAACCCTGCACTTTTCCTCAGGCACTCTAGACTGGCCACTCCAAAATCAATTAGCCAAATCACATTTCACAAAAGTAGCTGAGTTCTTCTTTCAGTGGCCAGGCCCCTCAGGTGTCAGAGAGTCAGCTTAAAGGTGTGGGCAGTGAGCCTTGCTTTAAGTTGTGTGGGATTAGCCCAAACAAAGAGCCATAGATATCCAGCCGCACCTGTGCAACTTGCTCCTCAAGGACTGCTAATAGAGAGAGTCTTTGGTCCAAATGGCGGGTGCTCAGAACTTAATCTCCCGGCTCTCAGGCCATCGCAGGTATCTATTTCCACTGTTCCCCGGCAGCAGAATCTGTCCTGAACTTGGACATAATCGCAGAGCCATCATGTAAGAAGGACTTCCATCTCTAGTCCCCTGCCAAGTCCAGGTGATCAATCATTTACATGTGTAATTAGGAGCGGGTGTCAAAACAGAAACTGTACACTCACTCTGGGACCCTGTGTGCAGCAAGCTGACATCAGACTTGGCAAGTACTAGATAAACAGGGTCAGAGACAGAGAAGGAGGAAGAAAAATGAGATGTTGAGATGAGCAGGTTTCCCTGACACTCAGCGTCTTGCCACCCAACGGCGGCATGACTCCTCAGCGTATCAAGTTATGTAAGAGCATCTGTTTATGCAGTGACTTAAGAGAAAAATGGTTTGTTCTTAAAGGTAATTATTTCATAAATGGGTGGTGTTATATTACAGATGTATCCCTGTATATTTCAATCCAAACCATTTTGATAAGAAAAGACACGAAAATCCACATTTATTCTTAAGCATCATTACTTTCTCAACAGGTTTCATAATAGCGACCAAATTCTTATTATTATCCTGAAAAAAAATGCACATGCACAGCCAATTCTGTCACGGATCAGCAGCAACACAAAGTACTTTATAACTGATCCCTTCACTCGGACAAGACAAACTCCAATCTGTTTGACTCAAGTGGCTCTTTTGGGTGTCCTGCCAGCTATAGTCCATTTAAGGCCATAACAAGGGATTACGTAGCAACAACAAACACATCTGAGTGTAATGTGACGCTTTGAATGCACAACATGAAAGGACTACGGGATGCTAACAGATGCGATGGTGTAAACTAACTGTTGTGTGGAACATGGATATAAATATGGACGTTTTATGTTAATTCCCATGTTAAAAAAAAAAAAGACAAAAGAAAACAAAAACAAAAAAACCAATATATTTGCATAATGTCTTTGCACGCCATAAGTGACAGTTTCCCACAGAAAACGGTCGCGAGAATGTAGAAAATACCAATGGCCAGTAATCCACCTGTCACCTGGGGGGGATAGGTGTGGTGCTGCAGGGCTAAGGAGGGGATGTGTGCAGGCCACCGTGACTTATGTGGACTCATCCAGCCGCCACCTCAGTGCCCAGAGGGTGAGTGGGTGTTTAAAAAGCCTGTCTGAGGCCTAAGTTTAGAGTTTCCCGGTGAAGACTGGCTGAGCTTTGAAGAGGCAAGTCCAGTAATGAATTAGAGTATTGTCTGCTCGGAGGGAGAAGCCTCTGGGTGGGACATCAGATCAAAGCAGGTCTTACTTTATTACTTAAAGCATCAGTTCAAGTATGCAGCTGGACAGACCAGAGGACACACATACTAGCCCTTAGAGAGGACTGTCCCAGCATGCACCTTCACCTGGAACAGGGATGAAACCATTAGAGGCCCGTTAGCCCAGTTTGGTTCATCATGGTGTTTGGTCTGACATGTAATAAATGGACAACAGTGTTGTTAATCTGTGTTACATAGCAATGCTCTGCTGTGTGTGTCTGTCAAAGAGTTTCACAACACTCTATTTTTCCCCACTCTTTGTGCTGTGATACAGTTTTTACTGTAAAAAAAACAGTATTTTGTTTTAATCCTCAACGACCTAAACAGTCACCACTGAGCAGAAGGATCTACTAATCAAAAATGTTTTATAGCTTTTCATCATCTAAGACAACATATGTAAATAATTCAGTTAAATTGCACTTTCTGGGCTTTTTAATGTCATCAGAACTGATCCGTTGCTTATTCATCTATAGATTCATGTATTTCAACAAATGACATCTACGTCATCAGTAAATTAAGGACAGTAACTGGACAGAGGATAATAAAGTAATTCTGAAGTGCGTTTTGGTTCATTCTGCTCTTGCTTTGATATTGTTATGAAATCTGACATGTAAAAAATGCAAAACTGACACATAGCACATACATAGCGATGCACAGTACAGTGTTTTTGATTTACTGACAAAGAATTTCACAACCCTCTATTTTTTTCCCACTGTTTGTGCTGTGATACAGTTTTTACTGTTTTTAATCCTCAAAGACCTAAATAATCACCACTGACCAGAAACATCTACTAATTAAAAAAAAAACATTACTTTTCAACCTCTATACTATGGATGAAAAGTTCATTTGCAAAAACAAATAACTCAATTTTTCTTTTATTTTTTAGTCTTCATTCCAGGTAATAGTCATTGATTTAATTTGAAGATACAGGCTGTTGGTATGTCTGCTGGGCATTTCTGCCTGCCGCACCTCCACCACTGCACTCTGGACAAGTGTGTTCCCCTATGCACCACACCCCTAGGCAGGAACGGGTCATCAGCTGGGGACCACCAATCATAGATGTTTCGCTCCTTTAACCCCAGTACATCTCTTGGTGGCGGAGCGATGGAAGGTATCTCTACCTGCCACCCCCTGCTGCTGCCCTAGGTGTTCTGCCCCCACCCACTATCCCTCCTCCTTAGCCATAGCCAGAAGCTGCCCTTCTCTGCCTCCTCTGCCAGCTCCTTGGTGGCTTTCCGACACCCCGCCCCCATGCAGCCGGGGGGTGGGCAGGATGATATTGATATTGATATTATTTATAACCTTACCAAATGAAATAAATAATATATAAAATCAATGACTATTACCTGGAATGTAGAGGAAAAAAAGCCATTTTGTGAAAAAAAAAATGGACTTGTCTGTTTTTTGCAAGTTAACTCTTTATATATATATATATATATATATATATATATATATATATATATATATATATATATATAGTTTCATCAAAGTTTATAAAAATGGAAATAATCACTCAAACACCTCTTGTTAACATTAACGTATTATTCTGATTTGCTATAACATTATACTGACTCTGTGATGAACCTTCACCCATAGGTGGCCAGGTATTGGCTCCAGCTCCCTGGTGACCCAAGTGAGAATAAAGTAGGTTCAAAAGATGGATGAATGAATACACTGTAAACCTGAATAAGTTAGCAAAACTAAAAAAATTTAAGGCAATCGATTGCCTTAATTATTTGAAGTTGATGAAACTTAAAAAATACCAGTTTCCAGAACTTAAAATGAAGATACTAAAGTTTTACTAAAGTTTTTAAATATTAAAGTATACTTAAATTAAAACATTACTTATTAACTTAGTATTCTAAGGTTCTGTCAGTCCTACTGGGAGACTAAGTCGGGGTTACATCTTTGTCCAAGGACACTTGGACATGTGGACAGACAGAGCTGGGACATGAACCTCTGACCCTTCAGTCATTGGACGACCTGCTCTACCAACTGAACCACAGCCGCCCCTGAATAAAATGAATGTGTTTTGTGATTGTAATTTTATTGGTGTGATAGATATTGGTGGTTATTTGGAGTGCTCTGAAATTATATTTCATCATCTACTACATCAGTTAAGTTTATTTTTTTCAATTATCTTCTTTGAACCAATAGTAATAACAGAACAATATTATGCATTATGCAGCATTTAATGACTTAATTCCATTAAATTGTACCTCATATGTGTTTAATTTATGTTCACTCATATCCACAGTAGTTTCCCATAATAAAAAATATTACCTGGAAGTACTTAAAAAGAAGAACATGTTACAGGAACTTAAAACATTTCAGTTAGTAGTACTATTTCTAAAACTTTGAGTATTCACAACTTAATATATTTAATTATTCTTAACATTGGAGTTTAGAGTGTAATATGGACTCAATGAAAACTTCTTATTTTTTTAGCATGTGCTCATTCTTCAGTCTAGACAAAACAGACAAAATCATGTCAAATTTGTCAATTAAAATTTGCAACAAAAAAAATGACAGTACAATTATCTACTTATAAATGTCCTCTGAAGCCAAACTGAAAACCAGTCTTAAGAAGGATAGCGTGTGTAACACATGAGGAATATTTCCAAACACTTTGCATAGCTGGAGGCGTGGTGTATCTCAGTGTTGTAGTGCACAGGTTTGGTTGTAATGAATCGGTCATGGGTAATTTAATTCAGCCACAACATTTGTAGATAATGGGAAGCATCCAGGAATGAGCTGAGAAAATATTTAATATTGACGATGGCTGATTTGTGGTTTTGAACATGACATGTTTTCATTGACAGCAGTTTAAATTTAAACGACTCATATTTTTGTTTGCAAAATAATTTTTTATTTACTCTTTTCATAAAAATGTTATAATTGTTTAGTGGGTGAAGCTGTTATAATCACCACACCTGTTGGTCTGGGTTTGAACAAGTTACATAAACCTGTACTTAAGGAGATTTTTTTTTTAGGTATCTGTACTTTATTTGTGTATTAATTTTTCTGGCAACTTTTTTTTTTATTTTTACTCTCTACATTTTGACATAAATATCTGTACTTTATGCTCTTTACATTCTCAGAATAGACTTAACACATGTGACAGTATGAAAAATAGGAGGAAAAATCAGTGGAGAAGAGAAACTAACTTTATAATAATTATATGACTATTATCTCACAATTTTGACTTTTTGTCTCATAATTTGGACTTTTTATTTCACAATTTTTACATTTTATCTCAAAATTTTGACTTTTTCTCTTAAAAAAAAATCATGTAAACACATCTAAAGCATATTTACACTTAATATTTCGGTCTGACAATGTCGGGACCACATGTACAGACCCTTATAATGTGAGACAGGTGGTTTGTTTTACATGTTAGTGTCTTTAAAGAGTTCGCCAGTGACTTTTACTGACAAGAGAATTAACCAATTCATTCATGCTAATGCTAATACATGCTAATTCGCGGTTGTCATGTAAACACATCTAAAGCATATTTACACTTATTATTTCGGTCTGACAATGTAGGGACCACATGTACAGACCCTTATAATGTGAGACAGGTGGTTTGTTGTACATGTTAGTGTCTTTAAAGAGTTCGCCAGTGACTTTTACTGACGAGAGAATTAACCAATTCATTAATGCTAATGCTATCAGGGTGATGGTCAATCTTCTGCCTAGAACAACTGTCAATGGAAACACGTTCAAAGCGCAAATATACTTTTTCGAAATTTGAGGAATATCGATATTGTTAACTGTAATGGAAACCCAGCTATTGACTCATTGATAAATGGTTTAACACAAAAAAAAAGACAAATTAAATGAAGTGAAGCAGCAAATAAGATATGATATATGATTGTCACTAAACATGGGTGCAGTGGTTAGCACTCGTACCTTACAGCAATAAGGTTCTGGGTTCAATTCTAATACTGATGGGGGGGGGGGGGTACCTTTCTGTTTCATCATGTCTGTGTTGTTGGTATTCCATCCAAACACATGCACTGATAGGTTAATTGGTTAATTAAAATTATCCATAGATGTGATTGTTTGTCTATATATCCTCATCCCTGTGACTTGTCCAGGATGAACCCCACCTTCACCCATAAGTAGCTGGGTTTTGCTCCAGTGACCCCTGTGACCCTAGTGAGGATAAAGCTTGTTCAGAAGATGAATGAACAAACGTTTTTAAAATGAGATTTATTACTTAACTATAGCTGTTTGTGCTGCTGCTTTTCATGGGGTCAGGGGTCACACTAAATAGTGACTGTAACCTTTACAACCCATTTAACTCAGTTTTTTATGTGTCTTTTAAGGCTGTGCATGTTATTTACTGTAGTTTCTTGTTATATCTGAAGAAAAAAGAATGAGAAATAAACATGTATACTCATTTCAACCCTGCAAAAACAACAAACCTCTTCATGCTTTTTAACCCTCTGATGCTGGTGACAAGAGTGGACAGTTCTTCTACAGTTGTTCTCTTGTATATTCATACGTTTTGTTTTAGTTCCATATCAGTCATTTCATATCATTACTGTAACTTGGTTGTTCTTAATACCTGATCTGCACTAATATGTTTATGTATAAATCAATTGTTTGTGATTAATTGACTGTATTTGACCCTTTAACTCTTGAGACTTTAGCAGTTGCACAGTAAAATAAAAATAAAATAAAATAAATTAAGCTACAAATGAACAAAAATAGCCAAAGTGGACAATAAAAATGAACAAAAAATGAATAAACTAGCAAAATAACACATAACATGAATAACATAAGACACAAGCGGAACAAAATTTAAGAAAATTACTAAAATAAAAAAACGAAATGTACAAAAATAAAGAAAATAAGCAACAAAATACTAATATATTTTTACAAATACAACAATTAGCATGAAATAATTTGCAAAACAATTAAGCAAAAAAAAAAAATAAAAAATTGTACTGTAAGTTGGTTCCAGTAGTTTTAGTTTTGGCTTTTTTCTTTTTTCTCAGTTAGTTGCTTTTTGACATCTGTTTATTTTATTTATTTATAGCTCAGTTCCATAAACAAAACTCAGTAAAAACACTTTTTTTAATTGAATTTTTCTGAATATTTAAACTAAGCCATTCATTCAGAATGTGTCAGTGCTGATGTATCAGAGGTTAAAGGGTTAACAGTCGTCTGAAACAAAAACTACATTAATTTTTTTTATTTCATAGTGTTCTGATAATGCATTTTAAATACATGTTTATTTGCTTCAAAGCTTAAACATGTTGTTCAGCTGAGTGGACACTCCATAAAAATAGGTTCTTAAAAAGATGTTAATGCCTAAAGAGGATAAAAACACTTATAATTATGTTCTCCTAATTCATGCATCAAAGGGTTAAAGTAATGACTGATAATGATTAACCCTTTAACTCCTGAGACTTTAGCAATTCCACAGTAAATAAAAACAAAATAAGCAACAAAACAAACAAAAACAGCCGAAGCGATCAATAAAATTAACAAAAATGAATAATAAACTCACAAAATAATATGTAACATGAACAAAGTAAGACACAAACAGAACACAATTGAAGAAAAATAACAAAATAAAAATAGAAAACATAGAAAAATGAGCAACTAATAAATATTCACAACATAAGAAATAACATGGGAAAAAAATGCAAAAAAAAAAATAATAGTGATATAATTTGCTTCCAGTACTTTTACTTTGTGCTTTTTCTTTTTCTAAATCAGTTGCTTTTCGACACCTGTACATCAGTTCCATGAACAACATTATCAATAAAATAACAGTTAAAAATGTGTCTGTATATTGAACCTAAACCATCCATTCAGAACACATCAGGGGTTAAAGGTTAAATGATCATCACCCGTACTATCCAGCACATTATAAAAAGGCTGTGTTCCATCAGCCTCACTGCAGGTTCACTCATCACAGGTCATGGGAATAAAGTATTTCATTTGCTCTGACCCTCCGCTCCCAGCTGCTCCAGTGTGTTCCAGCCCATCCACGCTCTACAGCTCAGGTGTGACCATGAAACAGGTTCCATCTCAGACATTTGATGACTTTTTGTCTGACGGCAGGACAGTCTTTACAGTGATGAGACTCAGAGGAATGCACTGAGCGCTCCTCTCAGGTGGCTCCACGTCGTCCTGAGGCTGCGCTCCAGCCTCTCACAGGGTCATTCTCCCATGACACACTCCTTCAGCTTGAAGAGGCAACAACACACACCTCCGCTTTGATGTCCAAGTGGCCGAGTTTAGAAGATGAGGCAATGACATGAGAAGCACAAACACCTTGAAGGAGTGGAACCAAACAGGAATGCTCCAGCGAGGTCGAGAAGAATGTACGGAGACTCTATAATAAATACTACTACTACTACTACTACTACTACTACTACTACTACTACTACTACTACTACTACTACTACTACTACTACTACTACTAATACTACTACTACTACTACTACTACTACTACTACTACTAATACTACTACTACTACTACTACTACTACTACTACTACTACTACTACTACTACTACTACTACTACTACTACTACTACTACTACTACTAATACTACTACTACTCCTACTACTACTACTACTACTACTACTACTACTACTACTACTACTACTACTACTACTACTACTACTACTACTACTACTACTACTACTAATACTACTACTACTACTAATACTACTACTACTACTACTACTACTACTACTACTACTACTACTACTACTACTACTAATACTACTACTACTACTACTACTACTACTAATACTACTACTACTACTACTACTACTACTACTACTACTACTACTAATACTACTACTACTACTACTACTACTACTACTACTACTACTACTACTACTACTACTACTACTACTAATACTACTACTACTCCTACTACTACTACTACTACTACTACTACTAATACTACTACTACTACTACTACTACTACTACTACTACTACTACTACTACTACTACTACTACTACTACTACTAATACTACTACTACTACTCCTAATACTACTACTACTACTACTACTACTACTACTACTACTACTACTACTACTACTACTACTAATACTACTACTACTACTACTACTACTACTACTACTACTACTACTACTACTAATACTACTACTACTACTACTAATACTACTACTACTACTACTACTACTACTACTACTACTACTACTAATACTACTACTACTACTACTACTACTACTACTACTACTACTACTACTACTACTACTACTAATAAGAATAAGAATAAGAATAAGAATAAGAATAAGAATAAGAATAAGAATAAGAATAAGAATAAGAATAAGAATATGAATAAGAATAAGAATAAGAATAAGAATAAGAATAAGAATAAGAATAAGAATAAGAATAAGAATAAGAATAAGAATAAGAATATAGCACCTTTCATACAAACACTGTAGCCCAAAGTGCTTCACATTGATTACAAATTAAAATCAAATTTTTAATAAAAAAAAATACATTAAAATATGATTGCACAAAATTATAAAAGTACAAAAGTACAAGTTAAACTGATTATACATGCATTATAAAATTTCAATAGAATAAATCAGAAATACATTAAGATTTGATTACGCAATATAAAGAGTAACTGTGACTCCATTCTTTATCTCCCTTCAAAGGCTGATGAAAATAAAAATGTTTTAATTTAGTTTTAAATATATTCAGTGAACTGGCTTCCCTGATGTCTTTTGGAATTGTATCCCATAACTTTGGTGCATAGTTAACAAAGGCAATTTTCATAGTAATATATCTGGGAGTCACTCGTAAGCCTGCATTGGATAACTTTAGTGTTCTAGTTTGTACATAACTGGTCAGTGACTTTGAAATGTAACTTGGTCCTGTTCCATTTAAGGCTTTATAAGTGAGGAGTAGTATTTTAAAATCTATTCAGTAGGTTACTGGTAACCAGTGCAGGGAAACCAACACTGGAGTAATGTACAGTGTAAGCTGGAGTGAAATATGCACTGATTTAATTCTGTGACTATTGGACAATATGTGAACTCAACAGAAGTGGTACTGTGGTATTATTATTATTATTATTATTATTATTATTATTATTATTATTATTATTATTATTATTATTATTATTATTATTATTATTATTATTATTATTATTATTACATTTGTTTTGTATCGAGTTTGCACTATTTTTCCGCTGTTTCAGGAGTTGCTGTAACAGTGAATTTTCACCACTGTGGGATCAATAAAGGTTATCTTATCTCTTATCTTATCTTATCTTAACTTATCTGAACTTTTCTTAACTTATCTTATCTTATCTTATCTTATCTTATCTTATCTTATCTTATCTTATCTTATCTTATCTTATCTTATCTTATCTTATCTTATCTTATCTTATCTTATCTTATCTTATCTTATCTTATCTTATCTTATCTTATCTTATCTTATCTTATCTTATCTTAACTTATCTTAACTTAACTTATCTTATCTTATCTTATCTTATCTTATCTTATCTTATCTTATCTTATCTTATCTTATCTTATCTTATCTTATCTTATCTTATCTTATCTTATCTTATCTTATCTTATCTTATCTTATCTTATCTTATCTTATCTTATCTTATCTTATCTTATCTTATCTTATCTTATCTTATCTTATCTTATCTTATCTTATCATGCACCATCCTAAAAGTTAGTTTCTGTTAGAATCCACATGACACACAAGAATAAAAGTGACAGACAAGGCAAATGTATTAGTATAACACATTTCATTTACAGGACAATTTAAGGTGTTTTACATAAAACATATAAAAAAATTAAAATGATTAAGATGCATTAAAAGAAAATTAAAATAGAGACATAAGAACATTTAAAAACAATTAAACAATTATGTTTTCAGGCCTGATTTAAATGAACTGACAGTTTTTCTCAGACCTCAGGTGTTCAGGTAGTTTGTTCCAGAACAACTACATGATGCTTCACTTTGTTTTGTTCTGATTTTGGGAACATACAGTAGACCTGTTCCTAATGACCTATGACCTCAGGGCTCTGGATGCTTCATATGGAACCAGCAGGTTTAAGGTGTAAGTAGTAGACACTTAGAAAATATATGTAGAAAATCACAAAAAAAAATAATTAATTGTTTATTCATGGTGTTTTCTTATTAAATATGAACATTATTATCATAAACACGGAGTAGTAATTTAGCTTACATTTCGGTATATTTTTTATTTAATTTAAAGAACCGAAAGAGGCAAAAAAATAATTGGCTATAATTTCAACATTTGTACAGTCGTAGCTAAAGGTTTGTGAGTGACATAAACAGGTTCTTTGTTCAAATGTGAGTTATTTGTTCAGTTTACTTCAGTTATTTTATTTGAGCAGTTCATCTTAAAAAAATTATACATTTGTCAATAAAATTCCTTGAAATCTATATAGTACTTTTAACACATTAGCAACAAATTGTGTGTGTGTATATATATATATATATATATATATATATATATATATATATATATATATATATATATATATATATACATTATATTCCCATAACCTTTGATGACAAAGTCTAAATATGATTTGTCAGTGATTATTTCATTACAATACTGGTTGATAAATACCTGATAGAAAAAGTGACATCAGCTTTTGTTTATCCAAGATCATTAAACTGTGCTGCAGTTTTCTATATATTTATTTATGTCCAGGTCAAATCTTTTTGTTTGGACGTCTCATGTCACCCTCTTTCTTCTGTCAATCAACACAAATCAAACTATCAACTTCATTTTTCTTTTCAAAACATTTTCAGATTTTTGATTGACACAGAGTTTCTGTAAGTTCTACTACTTGCCTTTCAAAAAAAAAAAAAAATTAAAGACTCAATTAAAGCTGAAGTGTTGGAAAGGTTTTTATTTTCACTAGGCAAAAACATTTACCCTTCCAACACATTGTAATTCAAGTAAAGAAAATAAAACAATACAAAAGTTAAAAGAAGTAATTTGCAAGTGCGGAATGAAATAAATAGTAAGCATTGGTTTTTATTACAAAAGAAACACACACAAAAAATCAAATGGAAAACAGCAAACATAGTGAAATCCTTATAAAATACCATTTTAATGTGTAATTAAAATCATAAAAATACCAAAGTATAAAAGTTGATTATAAGACACCTCTTAAAAATCTCAAATGATTCCAAAAGCTGTTTCTATTATATGACACCAATAATACAACTTTATATTCCAGGGTTTTTCCATGATATGCACCATTTAATCTATAAAATCTTAAAATCAATCGTATATAAAAAGACACAGCTGACATGCAGTTGCAATCAACCTTGTCAGATGGTGCATTGCTGTTGCATTGTGGGATACTAGTGGTATGTTGCAATGATCAAACCTGAATTGGCCTAATATAATTTTTTTTTTTAGATTTAACTTCAAAGTTAAATACCATTAAAATAGTTATTATAATGAAATTCCAGTCACTATAAGAGTGGAAAATGCCATTTTTATTTCTCAATGTTTTATTAAATGACATGAACAACATAAGATACAAGAGTTATATCTCAGGATTGTTCATTAGTCAACATAAATAAATATAAAGCAGAAAAAATATAATATAATATAACCATCAGGAGGAAAGAGGTTGATAAAATACAATGCAAATACAATAAAATCCCACCTACCACTATTGTAATACATTAAGTCATTTAAATACAAGTCAGTGGTATAACCTTTTCAATGCAAATCTATGAAATGAACAGTACTGTGTCTTTCTTTGTAGTGTTATATGATGTAAAATACACATTTGCATCAGTGCTAAAGTGGATAAAAACTACAACAGGAGGAAAGTGATATGTGTTAATGACCCATGTTACATTCACAATAATGTCTGCAGTCAAAAACATATATGATTTATTTTTTTTATTTTTTTAATCTCACTATGTTTTTATGTTATATTTGTCTTTTTTCTGTCTTTTTATGTTAGTCATGTGTGACATGCTCTAATGAATAAATATTATGGTCCTATCCACTTTGGCTAAAAGTGGTGTTCATATTGTGATGGAAAATAATACTAATACTAATACTAATACTAATACTAATACTAATATTAATACTAATACTAATACTAATACTAATATTAATACTAATACTAATACTAATACTAATACTAATACTAATACTAATACTAATACTAATACTAATGTAACAGGGTCAATTATGTTGCAGCAACGGGGGTATGTCACTGTTATAATTACACAAAATTCTTTGTTTGTTTTTAGTTTACGCTGACAGAGCTAAAAGACCAGTGTTAAGATGTGGAACCTCTTTGTGTTTGTGTGTTTCCACCGTGCACTTTATGGTGCGACAACGCCTAATATATTAGGTATTTTCGCGCCCTTACCTCCTTCCTTTTGTTCTGGATGTGTGTGGAGGAGGTAAGCGGCCATATAATTTCCTAAATTCCTGTTTCGGCTTTTAAAATACTATTTTGGGTTAATTGGCTATTTCAAATTTTATCAATTCATATTAATATATAATTTGGTCTGTTTAGGGGCGTGTGTTTTTTGTGGATTCACTGACCGAGGGATTTATGTGTTTTCTGTCAGGAGCCCCAAATAAAGACTGTCTCCCAAGTGGTTACGTGTGGGTCTTATTTAATATTAATACACACAACGCAGAGTCAGACACCACCGGTTACACTAATACTACTACTACTACTACTACTACTACTAATAATAATAATAATAATAATAATAATAATAATAATAATAATAATAATAATAATAATAATAATAATAATACATGCATTAATAAATAAGAGAAAATGTAAAATGTGGTGGTAGTAAATATTATTTTTAGAAAAATAGTTAAAGTAATAAAAAAAAAACCCTCTCTATATTAGCCTCAGTAATTCCTCTATAATTTATATTTAAAAAACTAAATAATCTCAGCTCCACAGTCCTAACAGTAGTTGCTTTTCCACTGACCCTCAAATTGCACAAACAAAAGAGGTGATTTTTTTAAGAGGTTGGTATCACTAGGTGTTATAAAAATGTACAAGTACCACATATTCTGGACTATAAGGCATTACGTAAAAGACATTCACTTTCTCCAAAAACAACAGTGTGCCTTATAATGCAGTGCACCTTATTAATTAATTCAATTATATTATATATTATATGTTATTATTAACTCTAGTTGTGGTTAGGGACTTAGAATTTTGCCTTTTTTTCTCATGAGTTTGATTTTTATCTCATAATTTTTAGCTTTTTTTCTCATGATTTTGACTTCACTTAATGCGTCTTATAGTCTAATGTGCCTTATAGTGTGGAAAATACATAAATATAGTGGTTAAGTGAGTTGGAATTTGGACTTTTTATCTCATAATTTGGACTTTTTTATCTCATGATTCTGACTTTCTGACAGGATTACTCAAAAAGTTCTGAATGGATTTTGATTAAACTTTCAGGAATGATAGATAATGGGTAAAGGAAGAACCCATTAGATTTTGAGCAATGAAGGTCACAGGTCAAGGTCACAATAAAGGTCAACATCTAAAACACATCATTGGTAATATCTCAGGATTCAGACAAGATAGAATGTCAGTTTTTTTTTCCTTCACATCATCTCACCTTCAGACATCAGATGGGTCAACACCAGATGGGTCACATCATGTTTTGACATCATATGATGCCAGATTTTGACCTTTTATCTCATGATTTTGACTTTTTATCTCACAAGTTTGACTCTTTATCTCATGATTTTGACTTTTTATCTCATGAGTTTGACCTTTTATCTCATGATTTTGACCTTTTATCTCATGATTTTGACTTTTTATCTGGTAATTTTGGCTTTTTTCTCATGAGTTTTACTTTTTATCTCATAATTTTGACATTTTATCTCGTGATTTTGACTTCACTAATGCCCTTTATAGTCCAGTCTGCCTTATAGTGTGGAAAATACTGTATGTGGTTTGTGTATATGTCTTTGCATGTATGTGGATATACAGTATATCTTCAATTTTCATTTCATTTTATTTATACCTGTGGGTAGATTTGTTTTGCAGTAATAATAATTTGGCATAAAACAATAATATAGAACACACACTGAAACCTGTTAAGCAGGTACTTGATCCAGTGTCAAGACAAAAGACAGAAAAGAGCAGAAAAAATACTCAGCGTTCCAACATTCATCAATATAGCAGCATGGACACTTAAACATATAAAATAAATACATATCTGTGTACATATATAAATATGTACTAGTGTATTATGAGTTTATGTAAATTCGATTTATTTGTAACAGTACAAAGCCAGAAACAAAATGTACTTAACATTAAGTATCAGGCATAAGAGTACAGATATATTGACACTAGAAGGTTTATTATTGTTATTAATTATGTATTATCACTGCTTATCTTAGATTAAATGTTTTCTTTGTTTATTTATTGTTTTCTCACATTCATATTTAGAATAAATACATCAATGAAATCAATCACATAAAGAAATAGATGACGATACATGTTATAAAAAGCAAAGAGTTTTTAAAGAAACAGTGTAGCATGTTTGGATGCACAAGGAAACTGAATGTTTATTTTTTTTATTTAGTAAAGGATAGAGGGGTAATATATAATAATTATTATATTAACATGATATTTATGTTCGTCGCCATGTTTATGGGATGATGTCTCATGTCATCTCATGATAATAAACAAACAAATCATTTTATTTGTGATTTAATGAAAACAACAACATTACGCATTTGTGTTTTTTCCAATATTTAACACATACTGTACTTGTAAAGTTTTACACAGATGTCCAATAAAAAGGCTAGTATTGACATTCTACCTCCTGATGACAGTCTCTCTGTGTGGTGGATTGCTTTCCTGTGGGATCAGTGTCTCTCAGGTTGGCCCTTCCTTCTTTTTGTCTTTCACTAACTGCTCAGCCACCCAGCCTTAATGTCATAATTGTCCTGTTCCTCTGCTCCTCTTCAGCAGCCCAGACACAATGGATGGCAGCTCAAACTGGGGTGTGAATAGGGGGGCTTCGACTAACTGGGTGGGGTCCCAGATTATTCCCACAGCTGTTGTTCACACCTTACTGGGGTGATCGTCCATGTCCTGGACCCAGATGAGGAAGACAGGTAGACGTATATAATGAGTATAATCAGAGAGTTTCAGTCCAGTCCCATAGAGATACTGCAGGACTTCATATGATCCTATGTTTGTCATTGGTGATTATTTTTGTCAAAGCAGGGATGTCACTTCAGCATTAAAGTAAACCACATAAAAAAACAACACTGTCCTGCCATGTTTTTCCCCTGGTCTTAATTAGCCCTGATGACTTACCCAGAGGAGCTTGTGTTTAAATCAACCAAGGAAATGATTGCTGGGGAGGGGAGGTATAATAATTGATTCTGAACCACAAAACAATTACTGATCACTTATTTCTGTTTGTCAGCTATGACAACAGGGATTTCAATAAAGCAACAGAAGGGAAAACAAAAGCACACATATGGGACCAGAGGACCCACGCTGGTAAAACTGGGAACATACGTTACATAAAAGATGATTATACAAATGCTTATATTTAAACCATAAAGACCTGAACCACCAGTGAACTAACCCACCTACTGATGTCAAATGGATGTAATCCTCTCAATATAGGTAAAGAACTGGTGTCATTTGAATTTGTCATCTTTTCATGTATTGTTATTGTTGTTGTTTATTCATATTCGTGGAAACACAGTCTTTCATTTGAACAAAATGATTCACCAGTAAAACCCATGGATTTTGATCAATGACAATAGTCTCTCTCTCTTCTCTCTCTCTCTGCAATATATATATATATATATATGTGTGTGTGTGTGTGTGTGTGTGTGTGTGTGTATTTCAGCATGATAAAGTACCTGATCAGTGAAATGACTATGGGAAAATATACCAATGACAACATTACAGTAAATGGTGATATTTTTTTTTTATTACATTTATTTAATTAGATTTTTTTTTAAAGGTTAAATAATCAGAAAAAAATTATTTGGGAACTGCCCCAAAAGGAGGACTGGGTTTTTATGGGTACAAAACTATTCTATTAATGGATCATTACTATAAACCCAATTTACAAAATAGTTGAGAGACTTAAAGTGCAATAATGAACCCATTTAAACCTTTATTTAAGTGACAAAAGAGCAAAGAAGGGTCTCAGTGTTTGTAACTTTGATGTCTTTTACGACTCCAAAACTTGAGACTGTGACAAAATAGGACTGAAGAGTTTGTAGAATATGTACAAACAGCACTGAACAACAGATTCCACTATTGGCAGGGGAGGGATCATGATAGGACATGAAAGGAGGATCCACCAAAGGCTGAGACTTTTGAGGTTTGGCATTAAGTCTGGCACTATTTCATGACAGAACTGGACTTCAGAACACATTGCTGCTGTCATCACTGCATCCAGAAATAAAGATTCTGAGAAGAAATACCAGTGAGATGGACCTAAAGGGAGTGGAAATGTGGTCAGATGAATCCACATTAAAAAAAAAAAAATTATAAAAATAAAAATACAATGTGGATTTTGATGTGTGAAGGGTGCAAAAGCATCATCTGTGATGGTCTGGGGCTGCATTAGTGTTCACATGGTTGACCTGTGTATATGTGAAGGCACAGATTTGACCCATAGATAGACATCTGCTCCCATCAGACTCACATTTTTTTTTTCTTGAAGTCCAAGATTATTTCATTAGACCGAGACCAGACCAACTCTGTAGCAGTTCCAGTCAAGCGTGGGTGGTGGTACTGGACTGTTCTGCTCCAGTCCACATCTGTCTCCAATTGTAAATGGAAGGACATCATGAGGAGGACAAACAGACAATGGCCACCACAGACATTAAGAAAAGACAACAGCCCTTGTTGCAAAAAAAAAAAAGATTAAGAATTAAAGAAGTAAAATAAAAATCAGTGTAACAGTGTAAATGTTAGATCACAGATTTAAGGTTTTATTGCACTTTAGCAAATTTCCTAACTTTTCTAGAAAGCAGTGTTGAGCCGTATTTTATAATAAACGTCCAATATGTAATAACTTTTTTCCATTTTGTCATAAATTTTGCATTTCAAGTGCATTTTACAAAATGCACTTGAAACTTTTATTCTGTAGAAAATGTAATAACATGGTACATTACATAATAACAATTCTAAAGCATAGTTTATGTGCTAATGGTATTTTACTTTAATTTGGACATGCATTTTAGGTGGAATTTGGTAGAAAAACCCCTTGGGGCTTAAGAGGTTAAACAATTTAAGTGTCTTCTGCTTGTTTACAGAGCTGCTGTGACCAGATCATTTATTCACTAAGATTAATTTTAATCTAATATGAAATTCGCTCAAAAGGCTAAACAAACAACAAAATGTCTACTTCCAAAATATATCCGTAATTTCAAATTGTCCATGTCTAATAAGTCTAATTACCAGCCAAGACATAAACCATTTGAAACAGGTCCCTGAGTTTTAACACCACACCACCAAAGTGCCCCGCTGCTGCCAAATGTAATAAATTATTACATAATGCGGCAAAATGTATCACAAAATGCATCTTTATTACAAAATGAAATGAAAAAGTTATTACATTTTGGATGTTTATTACAAAATGCACCATTATTACAAAACAAGTAGGTTTCTAAATAAAATGTTCAAGTCATTCAAATAATTTTAACAATATTAATCCTCCCTTCTAAATATAACTGAGTCGTGTTAAAACACGACTACAAAAACAAGTGTCAGTACACAAGGGACCAGGGAACAGGTGGGGTATACAGTGTATGGCATTAAGTATTATCTGTTGAAAATGGATAAAAACTAAGGCTGTCAAAATGAATGCATTAACGTCATGATTAATCTGATTAAAAATGTTAACGCAATTAAATGTAACAGTTGATTTGTTTCAAGTCGTTTTGTTGAAACTGTTGAGGACATTTGAATAAACATATTAATTGAACATATATGTCAATTTTTGCCCATGTTTTGGATATTTTCTAGAATTTCTTGGTGTTTTTTCTGGATTTTAGAAGACTTTTTTTTTTTTTTTTTCCTTTGAATTGTAGTGGATTTGGTATTTATTTTTTTTTCTCAAAATATTTCATAGTGTTTCTTTTAATGTATTTTGTGGGAAATTTGAATAGTGACAAAAAAAAAAAAAAAAAAAAAAACGAGACAGAAAAGTGTTTTGATCACAATGAATCAAAATGAACTGATTAAAAGCTTTAATCATTTGACAGTCCTAATAAAAACATCTGCTGTAATATGTGCATCCTTTAAAATGGTTGCTTCCTTCCAAATCTACATTAATAGTTGAATGAAAGAACAGTCTGCAGAAACTTCAACGTCTCATCGACTCTGAGATTTCCATATAAAGTCACTGTAGCTCATAACGTTTTGTGGCGGACGTGACCGGCATCGGATGTGATGCACTTCCTGTGGGTTTGTCCTCCAGTCTGGCCCACAGAGAGATCTCTTGATAAAAAGTTTAATCTGAGCCCCATTTCTCGCCAGCTGCCTCCTCTGGTCACAGTAACTTGGTCTCATTAGTCATAATCTACTCCCTTGGGCCAGCCTTAAAAAACCTCTGCCTGGCAACGGCGTAGAAATGCTCCGAGCAAAAACGTTCGTCTCATGCGCCCGACCCAAAAAAAAAAAAATCCTTTATCTGATGGATGGAGCTTTGGCAGTTCTCCTGGTTGAATGAAGCAGAAAGGAAAGTCTTTCTCTGTCCATGTGGAACCTCAGATAACACAAATAGCTACTTCTCAAAAATCTGCGTGTGTAGGCAAATGTTCGACTGTGCTGTTTCTCACTGTGCGTCTCTTTTTTTTTTTTTCTTGTGAAAGCTGACTTAATTCGTAAACCACAGAAGTAGCCAAAACCATGCATCAAAAGCCACTGAGCCACTGTAAGCATATTTATCTGTGAGCTCGCTGCACTAAGAGCATTTACAGAAAAAGCTGAGGACGAAACAACGAGCTGAGGATAGTAATCTTGGTTTGAGGAATTTGCCTACGTTTTAGCAGACACGCTGAACCGACAGCGATAACGCCGGCGCACTGACTGATCCTGTTCATACCCGAACACGTAACCCCTCTGTTGGCTGAGTAAGGGGTGAGCACTTCAAACACGTCCATATTTTAGTGACAGGAAGCTTCAGGGTAAAACAACCCATTTACCTGTAATCTGTTTTAAAAGCGGCCCAGGAGGACCAAGGCAGGTCTGTAATGATCAGAGAGCTGTCTAAGAATATCTGCCTAAGGAGGCCAGGCCAAGAGGTAAAAAAAAACAACAAAAAAACAGATTGACATGGATATATACTAAATGTAGGAGAAGCTTCAATTGACCACGGCTTGACCCCACTAGCTTCATCTAAGTCACTTGAGGCAAACTCCTGTGTTTTTCAGTAAAGGTTATTATTACCGAGGCTTTAAATGGATCTTTGATGTTGACAAACCTTTAAGGATGAGCAGATAAACTGTGTGAATTATAAGACAAGAAGACACTCCTTATGAGATTTGTAGTGTTTTATAATGATCATACAAATGAGATGTGAGGAGTGTTAAATAAGGCACTGAACTGTCTGTCAAATGGGACGTCCCACTAATGGTTTAGTTACGTTACAGAGTTTTAACATGTTAAAAGGTTCACTTCTGACAAAACTATTTCATTATACTTTGTTAATGAATGATCACTTTCATTACAGATAATGTGTTCAGTAGCAATGGTTTTTTTTTTTCACTTCTGAGAAAAATAAGTCTTATTTTCAGTTGTTTTACTATTACCTCAGGGAGAGGGGTATTTTTTAGTTTGTTTGTTTGTTGGGCTGATTTTAAGCAGCTTTTATACAAAAACTACTGGACTAATTTCCAGGAAATTTCCAGGAAAGGTGCAAGGTGGTCTAGAATAGATCTCATTAAATTTTGGTGACTGTAGGTCAAAGGTCAAGGTCACAGTCACCAAAAATGTGTTTTTGCAATGATAACAGATAGGGAAAATCAGGTAAAATGTTTGTGGGTGGGGGGGGGGGGTTTGTTGTGCCGGGCTCCACTTCAAATTGGGATTAATTAAAACTCTTTTTTTAACCTCTTAAGGCTCAGTGCTGCATTTTTAAGTGCTTCACAGTTTTAATTAAAAACAAACATATTTTTGTCCAGAAAAGGAGAAAGGAGCAGAGACACACTGAGATTTAAAAATATATATTTTTTTGTAATATAATGGTAATTTCTAAAAACACATGAGCCCATGCATTGCGGCCATAAGGCTTCATGGGCACATGCAGAAAAAGTAGGTCACAGGTTAAATAGGCACCCATAGGTGTCAAAGGGGGTGGATTCTTCACCACACATGTGATTGGTAAATGGACCAGTAATAAAATAAATAAAGTAAAATAAAATCAAATATGTAAAACAAATTATATATATAATATTTTTAAACACACACAAGTACATACAGTACATGTATCATAAGAAGGGGGACTTTTCCCCCATTCCTCATTTAGGAGGTTTCCCTCAGCTTACACATATTTACATAATATGTTATGTATTCATAAAAAATACACATATTTTTGTATTTGTGTACAAAAAAAACAAACATTTTTTTTCTATTAAAAATTGAATTGGACAATTTTTAATCAGCTCTGTAAATTAGACGTATCACAAATCTATAAGTTTTTCCATGATTTGACACTTGAATATTTTCTCTCATGGTGAAGAGTTTGGGAGTGTCCTCCACCATAAACAATCCAAACAGTGTAGGTGGCTCAAATTTGTGGCAGTAGAGTTCCATGCAGCTGTAATAGAAGAGACAATGAAGCCATGACTGTTTGTTGCTGCATGTCGCAACAAATGTTCTAAAATGCCTGAGTGACCTTTGACCTATGTTTATGGTGGAGTACGCTTTGAAATTGTTAACTGAGAGGGAAGAGATTCAAGTTATTATGGAAAAATTATGGATTTGTGATACTTAGACTATGAGTCAGGTTTTACACATTTGATATAACAAAAACAAATGTAAAATAAATAACCATTAAACTGGTTAACAAGTAATATTTCACAAAAATTTAATTAAATTATTACCTGTAGAGGCAGACGTTAGATCCAGTAAAATGTTAAGTAACAAGAAGGTTCTTCATAGTTTTTCATTCATTTAAAAAAAAAAAATTAATGTTCTTCCTTTTTATTTTATATAGTAAATCCACTCATTTCTATTAAGGTGTGCATTGATTTCTTTTGTGGTAAAATTCTTTTAAATTTCATAGATATATATATATATAAAATTCATATTCACAGTTGTTGAAACTACCTTTAGTCATTTTTTTTCCAAATAAATGTTGTTGTTTTTTTTTTTATAGACTTAGAATTAATTCAATATAGTGTATATTTTGCTGACTAATTAATATCAATATGTTGAAATATACATTGGTGGAAAAAGTTTTTGGACACTTTGTGGATTTGTGGTATATCGCATTAAACTAAAATGTTCCAAGTATCTTCCTTTTCCAAACCCACACGTTCCCTTCTGCACATGCTCTAGATGTTTCAGCAGAAAAACATGTTAAAACTGTCAACCATTCCATTTTCTTTTTAGTTTTTTCTTAGAAACAACAAACAAACAAATCATTTGCATCTGCTTGTCTGATGCTGCCACATCTTTCAAAACAAACCAAAAAAAAAAAAATAAATTCAGCAAATATTTCACAATAATATTGGAAACTGCGTCAAATTTTAAAGGCGTGTGAAAACGTTTTTTTTCCACTACTGTAATGGTGCACTCGTCAACCTGTGAATGGCATCACGTCTCCTCTGTTAATGTACATGTTTCGGTTGAAGGCCCAAATAAAGTGTTACCATGGTTTCAAATACATTACACACTAAGCCAAACTACAGCCAAATAATGTAGCTCACATGTCTCGATTAGTTTTTAAAAAATAAGTCAGTCTATGTAGTTGACCTCATGGGTAAATGATGTATTTGCTAAAGTCTTTCCTCTAGCTCTGTTTTGACATGACTGTGGTGAACCCTGAAGACCAGGAAGACTCGAGGGGTAGGGGTGTGTGTGTGTATGTGTGTGTGTGTGGGGGGGGGGGTCATCTTCTATTGTTTCCCATAAGTCTTCCTCCATCTGTTTTGTCGTCTTTCCCCCCCTCGCTGCTACCTTTCCCTGGTGTCCACTGCAAAGCCACAAGGAATGCTGTATTAGGTCTGGCTAACAATGCTAACAAAACATCAACAAAAGCCAAAGGGTCAAACCCGATTTAGGTCCCTCCCCTGGACATACAATGACCCTGCTTACCTTAGTGCTCGCCCCTGCCCCTCCATCCCTTCCATTTCAACCCAGCCCTGACCCCCTGCCAGGCCAAGAATCCTGGAGGACAGTGACCTTTTTCACCCAAAAGTCTTACCTTAGTTTCTCAGGAAGATTATAGAAGGAGGTAAAGGAACTGGGAGTGTCTGGCCGGTGCTAACTGTCGACCCGGGTGGAGAAAATTTAAGAGTGCAGATATTTGGAAGAAGACCAGATATAGTGGGTTCGGAACACCCAGGTTTTGAATTTCATGGTGTATTGCAACAACCTTAAATACTTTTTATGCTTCACTGGTTTGGCCGTTAGTCAAAAATGTGAAACCAATGCAACAGGAACACAGCAGTTTTCTATTACAGGGGCCGTCCATTATGAATAAGCAAGTCAGCCTCATTAAAGGGGCTTCTCCTCAGTGGCAGCAGACTGTTAGCAAACATAAAAGTGTGATTGGTGTTTTTATGATCATTGCTTTCAAACTTGGTTTCCATTGACTTCCATGTTGTTGTTGGAACTTTGCCCAAAACCAAGGCTGCAGCTGTCTGCGAGACTCCCCAGAGGCCAGAGCTACAGGGAGCGCCATCAGGTGTGTTGTCCATGTCGAGGTGCTCATCAGTTGTCCTGAAGCACCTCAACAGCTGGGTGGGTGGCAACAGTCTTCCACCACCTGTTGACATCACACGGTTCTCATTGTGAGCATGACTATCTAAATCCTCCAGAGCAGTGGTGTTAAACATGCGGTCCATGGGCCATCAATGGGTCCATTACAGACAAAAGTGCAAAACTTACACTGAAGATATTAACCCCTTACCATCCCAGGGTGATTTGGATTAAAACACTCTTCAAACATTTGAAGTACAGATAAAGGATTAAAGGCAACACCCTGTAGTTTAGACGAAAACAATCATTTTGCTGTTTTATTCGACAGGTGAAAAGATGTAGAGTTAGAAAAACTGATAATTGTTAACCTCCCCCCTCCCCCTTGTCTTAATTTTTCTAGTGAAACAAGGTTGTATAAAGCTCCATTTGGTAAGTATGGAGTGAAATACATGATTAACTAACCAGACCAATGTCTTGGCACTTTGCAGTTCAAAGTAGGGAACTTTATCTGTGAAAATGTTATTTTTATAGCATTCATTCTATGGTTCTGTTTATGCATTTTACAGAGGGAAAATATTAGGCATTATCAATTTTTTCCAAAGTGGCTACATTTGGACATTTTGGATAAAATTAATAATTTTGAGCTTCACATATTTTAGCAAAAATTAATGAAAATAAATATTTTGTGGACAATGGAAATAAATCAAATATTTCTGTTTCTGTACCGTTCTGGATCTGATGGGTTTTGAACATAAATATTTTACTGGATTATGTTCACTGGAGTGTTGTAATTAAAACGATGCCATGTTTTTTCAGCTTGACAAATGATTGATCATGTTAACCTTCAACAGCCAAAAGCCAAATTTGTCCTATTTGTCTTTTCTGTAAAATAACCTTTTGTGTATATGTTGTTACTGTTGCACTTCAGAATGGTTTATTTATTCATAAAGACGAGTTTGTTCACTTTCATTTAATGTTTGACAAGTGCAAGTGCATTAATGTAGGAGCTGTATATATAAGTGTTATTAAAATAATATCACCTACATCCTAGGACATAAGGCTGGTAACAGCTTAACACTCAAGGTTGTCAAAATCATTTTAGTTCAGGTTCCACATACAGACCAATATAATGTCAACTAAAATAATAACACAAAATAATCTTGAAAAAGTATGTGGCAAAATGTAATTGGAAGAAATACTGTTTAATAATATTTACATTTACAGTACAGTACATTATTGACAAAACATCTGAAATATGTTTGGTTTAATAAACAAAGTAAAAAAAAAAATCCTTTCACAATAAAATGCAAATAAATACATAAATAAAAGCAAATATGAACAATCTGAAACATCCCATTTCAACAACAGTATGTTTGTTACGAAAGGTTTTGTGTATTTATAGATCCACTGTGATCTGCAAGTAGTCATTTAAGTTTTTAAAAATGTAATTGTTAGTTTTTATTTTAGTTCCAAACTGGAAAACTGTAATAATTACGTCCGCCAAGGAGGTTATGTTTTTGCCAGAGTTTGTTTGTTTGTCTGTTAGTTTGCAGGATAATGGATAGATGTTACTGAAATTTACAAGGTAGGTTGGTAATGGAAATGGTGGTGATCGGGGGTGGGGGTGGGGGGTGGGGGTTGGGGTGTAACTCAAGGTAACTCAAAAACTTATGGACGGATTTTGCTGATATTTTCAGGATGTGTTGGGAATGTCACAAGGAACAAATCATTAAATTCTGATGGTGATCCAGAAGACATCCTGGATTCTGGATCACATTGAAACTTTACATTTTGGTAAATGGAGAATAAATTTCAAAGTGATCCAGAATCCAGGATCTCTTCCAGATCACCACCAAAATGTAATAATTTCTACATCTCCCCATTACCAACTTACCCTGTAAATCTCATCAAGATCTGTTCATAACTTTTGAAGTTATCTTGCAAACTAACAGACAGACAGACAAACAAACTCTGTCAAAAACATAACTTTCTTGGCGGACCTCTCTTCATTCGTCTACCTTGACGGAGGTTTGCGCTCTCTTTTCTAGTATTAGGCCTGTTACTAAATGTTTGTGTAACAGGCTGTTAATGGGGGGCGTCCATGGCTCAGTTGGTAGAGCAGGTCATCTATTAACCGAAGGGTTGGCAGTTCGATTCCTGCTCTGTCTGTTGTGTTTGTGGGCAAGACACTTCACCCTCCTTGCCTCCTGTGTGGCACAAAATGGAGACCTGAATATATAATTGACAGTGTCACCCAGTGTTTTTTTTGTGCATTACTTGCTTCTGACAAAGGGGGGGGGGGCAACTGCCCAACAAGTTTGGTGTCAAGGGATTTAAATTTAGATTAGATATCAGGGTTCAAAGTTACCCCTACCAAACGGTTGAGTTGACCAATAAAGGGTTAAAAACCTAAAAATCCATCATCTATAAAACCATTCATGGTTTTGGTCGACATAGTACCTCAACAGATATTAAAATGTTTAAAATCTGTTAAGGTATTACTCCAATTAATACACTTAGTGTAAAATACAATTTGTAATTTTTTCACGGTCATTAGATATGACCCATTTAGGTGTTCAAAGGCTCCATAGTGGATATGAAAACACCATCATCTTCTACAGCATTCCATTCACCAGTGAAATCCATGGAGTTTGATGAATAACATTAGCTAATTACACTTAATTTATGTTCAGTTATTGATATATTTTACTGAAAAAGTCACTTTTTCTTTAGTTTTCTCAATTTTTGGTATAATAACCCTCAAGTTTAATCTGAGCTTTTATGAACATCTATTCGATCAGTACATTGAATATTCGATAATTCCTGATTTTCACCGGAAAATTTTTAAATATAAAAGATTATTTCATAATAAATTTTGATAAATCACATAATAAATGTTGCTAACACTTTACTTGACAAGTCAGTTCATAACACATTCATAGCAGCTTTTATAAACTATACATAAAGCATTCATGACTGTTTCATGAAACATTCATACCAAACCTTTCATCTATGTGAAAGACAGAATGACCACAAATTTTCAAAATTAAAGTCCAACAATCACAAAGCACTGCAGCACGGGCCATTATTTGACAGTCTCTTGCTGGAGTGGGTGGGAATGGAGGGGTGTGGTCATGGGAGCGGGACATGTTCTCTGGAGTCCCACAAAAAAAGGGAAAAGTACCAATTTTTATTTAATTTGTATTGTTTTAATCTAGGGAAGATATGTAGTAGGTGAATAGTAGATGCTAGATTGGAACGAGCGGACACGGGGGGGGGGGTGCTCAGGACGTTCAATACGATTTCAACACTGACATGATTCAAAGAGGATCATAACATTGTACATTTTACACTTTTGAAAGATGACAGTAGTGCTTTGCGACTGTTGGATTTTTATTTTGAAAATTTGTTGTCGTTCTGTTTTCCACATTCATGAAAGGTTTGGTATGAAGGAATGTCTCACAAAACAATCGTGAATGTTTTATGTGCAGTTTATGAAAGATGCTATGAATGTGTTATGAACCTCTCAGTCATATTGGAAGGGGGGGGGGGGGGTGTCCGTTGGGAAGCACCACAAAAGTAGAAGTGGGTGTTTATGAGTCATCATGAGCCAGAAGTAACCAAAAAAAAACAAAACACAAAATATGTCAACTATGAGCCCAAAGTGAAAGCAGTTCCATTCCAAAATAATTAGATAAATTCATTTTTGTACATTGCAGCATTTCCCAAATTGCATCTAAACTTACATAAAATCTATATCAGATTAGTTTCCTCTGATGGTTAGGAGATTCTGACGATATGAGGTAGGGTCTCATTTACGGTTTAGTGGAAAATTTGCAGTTACCAGTAGGCACATTCACAATGTCTGCCAAAAATGTTGTAGTTGTATTATATGCAGTAAACCAGTTTACAACAGCAGCCCATGCCAAAACCATTCCCTGTTCTTAATATAAACAAAGGGCTCTTTACTGAATGTCTGTGCTCAAATAAACATATTGCTAAAATTAACAAATTTATGTTCAGAGGAGTGACACACGCCAAAACAAAAATGTCTTAAAGCGAAACGTCAAAACATGGTGTAATGAAATCCACTGTACATCTGCACAGCACATTTAAGGATTACATCAACCATATAAAATGTCACCATAGGCACAAAAAAAAAAAGACAAACAACAGATACACAACAGAACAGAGGTAAGAAAAGAAAAAAGCTCCTGACGTGCACAAGAAATGAAAAGTGCTCCAACAGCTGGGTAGACTGAATAATAATAAAAAAAAAAAACACTAGAATCCTCCACAATTAAAGCTTTCACAAAGGAAAGCAAAGTTAGGAATTCCAACGCTGAGATAAAAGAGTAATCCAGTCCTGATAACCAGGGTGAGCAGCCATTATAACAAATTGTTCCCAGATGCTGCCTGAACATGATCACCAGTCTACAGGTTAGGGTTTATGGGCTCTGGAGTTTCTTCATATCACACTTTTCTGACGTCCTGTTGCATCTAATTGGTATCATTTCATTCTCAGACTAAAGGTTTATCTCTAGTATATTCTCCAGGTAATGGTTGACAAGCAGATTATTGCAGCATCAGCACCTAAGCAGATGTTAGTAATGTGTTCCCTCATCATATGTTACCCCCACCACATTACTTGTAATAGTTTTTTTCATATATTTATTGGCCTTTGTATTCTATTTATTTCCTTTTATCCTATATATGTTATTCAGTGTCCTTGGGTTCCATGAAAGACACTTTCACATATAACACTAGAATGTTCATTATGTCTTACTGTTAAATCAACTTAGTGTTTTCGTTTATATCAGACATATGTGTAGGAGATAAAAGAAAATACTAACTTAATTTACTTTAGATAAAAGGAGTCACAAAGCACTTTATTGTACAGAATATGATTACAGTACAATAGATAGATAGATAGATAGATAGATAGATAGATAGATAGATAGATAGATAGATAGATAGATAGATAGATAGATAGATAGATAGATAGATAGATAGATAGATAGATAGATAGATAGATAGATAGATAGATAGATAGATAGATAGATAGATAGATAGATAGATAGATAGATAGATAGATAGATAGATAGATAGATAGATAGATAGATAGATAGATAGATAGATAGAACAATAATATGAACAAATGATGCAAAACGTGACAAAAATTCTAACATTCCATTAAGTCATAGTAGCATCAGTTGAAATGTCAGTGTTAATTATTGTTCATGGAATACTGTCATAAATCTGGACCCTGTGGACTCATAAAGTCTATTTTTTTTTTTTTAACATCAGGCTGTAAAAGAACCAGTGGTCAGATAGATTCCAATAGTTGTAAATCAGTGTATTCATTCAGGCATTGTAGAGTCACTATAGTCTCCCATAGCTTTACTTTCCTACCATGCATCACAGTTACTATTAAAGTAAGTTTGTGTGTTCACTGAATCATAACACCATCTTATTACCAGCACATAAATACTCCTGTAGTGCTGTGTGGGTGGATGTAAATACAAGTCAATCCTTTTATTTTAGTGTCTAGGTTAAGTATAAGTGATGTTTGAAAACCAAAATATGTGTAATTTATTCTTTTCTGTCGTCTTGGAGCATCTTTAATGAAAGATTCTCAAACTGTGTCATAGTTTAGTGTAGGATTTCCCTTTGCCAATTAGATAGATCATTTGTTTTTAATTACATTTTCTGCTTCCTGGTTGGTGGTTGGTTGTGTGACAGTTTACAGAGTCAAGGCTAAAAACTCATGATAATACAGGTAATATATAAATAAAGCATGATTTTGCCAAAACAACAGAAAAAAAGACAGATTTTCAGTTTGATGATCACCTCACAGTATCGACATGATCCCAGTCTGCCTCAACTCCATCCAAAGTCTCGTGATTTTATTTATATTGGAAATGTATCTGTATTTTTTTTCTGAAACTACTTACAAATGTATCATGTGTACAGTTAGCGTCATGAAAAACACCCTGCAAACACCCAGTGACATCAAGACAAAAGATATAATATAATATAATATAATATAATATAATATAATATAATATAATATAATATAATATAATATAATATAATATAATATAATATAATATACTATAATATAATATAATATAATATAATAAAAATATTGGATAAAGACAATAAAAGTCAAAGGAAAACATTATGAATATAAATAACAGTTATTAACATGCAAGACACAAAGATACAATATACGATTCTTAAGTTTAAACTACACATGGAACAAAAACTACTTGTATTTCTATTACTTTTAGTTATTTTGTTTCTCAGTTATCAGTCAGTCATAGTCACCTGCTCTGTCACCTTAATTTTAGGATATTTCTATTTGATATAGACCATGAACAGGACTTCCTGGTTTTGCTTTGACATTTCAAAACTAATTTATTTTTTCAGGAAACATAACATCACATCATAGTTAACTAACAGGTCTAAGTAGTATAATGCATTGCTCTCCTGTGAATATCTATTTTCTCCCACCCAATGATTCATTTCTGCAGGAAGCTGCAGGTTAGTGTGCATCTAGGTGCAGTGGAAACCCAATCCATCAGGGCAAAACGAGGCGGGTGGGCTTGTGTTGTCTGACATTAACCAGACAACCCTCTTGACAGCTACGACTTCACTACTGACACGTGTTGCCAGCAACGTAAGGATGGTATTGAGAGATGAGAGGAGAAAAGAAAGAAGAAAACATATCAGACCCTGTATGAAAAACGTAGCATAAACATTAGCATATAGAAAAATGAAACACACTTAACTTAAATTAAGGTCTTTTGTAATTATTAGAATTAATATTTTGTAATTTTTTTAAATAAATATTAATAACTTCTTATTATCTCCAAGAGAAGGAACTTTCCTAATAGTATTTTAAGTGCTTACTCACAAAGAGATGTCTAATTGTCATATCAAATGTCTGTAGCTCCACTAACAGTCTGTAAAACTAAACAGAAGTGTATGCTCTCTTTGTCCAGGCCCATCTGCTAATCCACAAAACCAGCTTCCTACTGCAATCAAACCTTTGTAAACTTCACAACTTGGGTAAGATGGCTGCCTCTGCTGCTTCATTTCAACCTCCCTCTGACCACAAATAGGTCTAAATCGACCCAATTACTTACTGCTTCCTTAAATGCTTGAACAGGATTTATTGATGCTTACCAGCAACGGCTCTGTGATACCTAAGTATACAGCTTATCTGTTGGTATCCTGCAGGAAGGTGGGCCGTGTGAGCTCTTTTTTGTTACTTTGGGGGAATTCAGTTCATTTTCAGCAGTGAATTGCTTCAGTTTTGTTTTTAATAATATATACATCGAACCTGTAGATGGAGGATTTCATGTTAATATTAAACCTAATTGTCCTGTTTCGCTAGAATTTTCCATAAATTCATTAGACTTTGAGACATTTCTCTTAACATTGAGCAAAGTGCCATCCTGAATTGCTGCATAAACGGTGAAAGCACTGAGAGACAGTGAAGGTGACAGATGAGACTACGCTCTATGAGTGGGTTAGCATATGGTAGCAATCACCAAAAGTGAGGGTCTGCTGGCCCAACAGTAATTAGCAGACAGCCTCATGTTCATGTTTCTTTTAATAGCTCAACAAGACCCAGTGTGGACTAAAAATAAACAGGGCAATTAGGGGCGGCAAGGAAGGTCGTCATTTGAGGGGTCTGACCTTTGAACCCAGGTCAGAACCTATATAGAGGTGTTCAATGTGGACCACCTGCACCCCTCTGGGTCACTGGGGAGAGGAGCCATGTTGTGTTTATGTTAGAGGTCAGGCACAGAGGTAGGCTATTGTAGGGTAAACTAGATGTGTGAGTAAATACTGTCTATTTATATCATAGGACGACTCTGCCGTGCTTTGGCAACAGTGAACAGGATCTGCAGGATCTGATGTCTGGCTCCAGAAAAAGCAACAGAATCAAAATTCCTCTTGTGACTTTGCATGCTCTCTTTGACAGAGTTATCCTAGAGTGTGTTGTTGAAATGCTTAACGCTTGAGGTACAGCTTAAAGACGCTCCAGTCCCAATCTGCCTCCTCCTCACCCATATGTGTTTTGTCCAAATTACCCAGAGTTAAAGGGAATTCAAAGTCTTCAGCTTCAGCTTGAATCTCTGCACTGACTTGTAGTCTGACGCAGATGTTCACATCAGCCCAAGAACAACAAGAAACACTTTTCACACCTGGCAACTCTCAAACACAACTTGGCACCAAAGAGCCTCCAAGGTTGTCCCACTGTGACCTTTCACCTTGCGTGATGTCAATGATCCTCAGGACCAATTAGATGCTGGAAGCTGCCCTTGGACTTGCCTGGCCCCAGACACAAAGACAAATGATTCTATCAGATTAAATGTTTTTTAATGGCAAGCAGAGAGGCCAAATGTGGGTCTTTCACTAGAAGCCATATGTGCATTTTTCTGGTTATCATTGCAAATGAGACTCATTTGTAACCAATATGTGAATGAAAGGAAAAGCTCTGGGAGAAAATGTAGACCAAAACTTTTGTTTGTTACCTTAGGGACAGCACACAAAAAACAACAGTGTAAAAATCAATTTCCTTATGTCAATATCTCTCCATCATTGACATGTTCTCAAATTTGACCGGCTTTGAGTATAATTGCTGCGCTTCAGTAACACCGACTCATATAATGTAGCTTTGCATATGAAGTGGATTATGGGCAATATGTTCTGACCTCAAACTGCCAAGAGAAACAGTGAGAGCAAGCCACACATCCAGAGGCTTTGCTATATTTAAACCCACGTTTGGGCTCAGTGCTGGATGCCTACCACAGCAAAGGCCTCTGCAGCCATCATCAAACCCAACACAAAGACACTGTCCCTGAGCCTGAAGCTTCAAAGGAACAACAAGGTCAAGTGCTGTATTTTTAGTTTCTGGTTCTAGGCCACACTGTGGGGCAGCGTGGACTTAAAGCTTCAGTGTGTTGAAGATTTATGGAAATCAAACTGCAGAAATAGAAAAAGTTTTCATTAGTATATAATCACCTGACAGGAAGAGTGATGGCTTTGCGTTGATGTTATTTTAGAGTGAACCCTTCATGTCCACAGAAGAAGGACTTTGTGGAGGGCATGGACCGTACTATCACAACTGAGTTGTTTTTGGAATAAGACAAAACTCTCTCTCTCTCTCTCTCTCTCTCTCTCTCTTACACAACAACATCAGTTAAGTACTGCGAGATTTAAGGTTCCAGATGAAAATGATAGAGCACAAATGAGAATGATATTTTCAAATTTTGTATTCAGACAAATTCTGCTGCTGAAAATCACCTTGCAAGGTGGCTTTATCCCAAAGCAGTCAAGATTCCTCAGTGGTACCGTCAATCATATTCTTTCATCACATACAGTATCGCAGATGTTGCATTCGTTGCATCAGTGTGTCAGCCCTGTTGGAGTCAGGCCTACCTTCTTAATGCACCAAACTAAAGACAGATTGGATTTTGAACGCACTTCTGCTGAGGTGCAAAAGTTTTCTAAGAAACTTCAAAAACAACATGTCGATAGTGGCTGAATAAATTATTAAATTAAATAATAAATTATTATTTTTTAAATTAATTATTATTATTATTATTGTTGTTGTTGTTGTTGTTGTATTGATTATTGTTGCATTCCGCACATGTTCGAAGTAAATCATTCAAATCGAATCAAAATCAAATTAAATATACTAGTGCATTTTCTCTGGGTAATGGTTCATTTACATATACAACAGGCTTGGTTCTCACTTTTTCTATCAAGGCTGCTGCTTCACCACCTGGACCTTTTTATGAATGGATCATGTTTCCATGTTCTAGGTGACATCTTGAGTTATGGTCTGTTCCCATCATCTTTTATATTGGAGTTTTTATGTAAGAGTTGATATACATATAAGAAAAAAATGTAAAACAAACATGAAAAAGGCCAATTTAGATCACACTTTTAGTTGCCATCATCAGAGAGGGTGAGGCAAAGGGTAGTTGGTATCAACCTGCAGCTTCATCATCAGAACCCACACTGTAAAAAAATATTTTTAAATCCTGTTGTTTTTACAGAAAAAACTGGCAGCTGTGGTTACTAGAATAATCCTGTAAAACACACATCAAACTGTATACAGATTTACAAGACTAACATGTGGAAATAATATTTTAAACATGGAGCTTTAACATTTTAAATGTGTAGATTTTAAATTTAATGTAAAAATAATTACAGTCAGAGCTAGGATTTGAACCACCAACCCTTTAGTCAGTGGACAGCCCACTTCACCAACTGAACCACAACGACCTGTTGGTTAAGCTTTTTAAATGTTTTTAATTCTTAAATGTTCTTTATTACTTTTTTAAACAAATAGGCTGTTATTTTAACATTGTGTTCTTGCAATTCAAACAGCAACGCATTGTTTTTCAATTCAAAGTTTTTTTTATTTTCTCAAAACAATAGAGATGCATCATAACTCTACCAAGGAATGACAGAGTTATGTTTTTGCTGCCGTTTGTCTGATTGTTAACAGGATAACTCACAAAGATATTTACGGATTTGGCCAAAATTTTCAGGAAACGATGATACTGACAAAAGAAACAAGTGATGCATGTTCAGTGTTAATCAACTAATCAAACTACAGCTACATTTGATTTAACCATTAATATAAAAATCTTCTCAAATAAACAACACTGTGTTTTTATTAGTGTTGTCATATGATTACAATTCTTAATCAGATTAATCACAAGTTTGCTGTACCAATACCAGTCCTTTTTCTTCAAAAAATTAATCTAATAAAAAATATATATTTTTATTTAAAGCATTTTATTTTTCATAAACAAACAGACTTGATGTGTTTGTTGTAAGGTGGTGACATGTTAACCGAAGTACTAGCACAATATCAAACTAACATACACATCGCATTAATGTGGTGTTTTAATTGCTTTGGTGAAAAGAAAGTGTTCCTAATATTTTTTTTTTGCGAGATGACTGTTCCATCTTGTTTTTGTTGTTTTTTTAATCAAGTGTCATTTAGTTTAGTGTCTTCCATCTTTGCATTTAGATTAGATTACATTACATTACATTACATTACATTAGATTCGATTAGATTAGATTAAATTAGATTAGATTAGATTAGATTAGATTCAATTTTATTGTCATTACTCAGTACAAATACAGGTAACGGAATGCAGTTAGCATCCAATCAGAAGTGCTAATAGGAGAAGAGCATTATAATATAGTTAAATGTACAAATAGGCAAGTATGTACAGAGAGTGCAATTAAATCCAGGCAGTGCAAGTGAGATGGTTATAATAAGTAGTGAGTGTGCAGTATATGCATCTAGTGCAAGGGGATGGTTATGGTACAGTAATATACATGGTTATAATTAAAGTAGACGCAGTTTGTCCAAGTAGACGTTAACTCTTCTTAGCCAAACTATTATATATACTATAATATAATACCAATAGCACTGTACCATTTTATACTAAACTGCTGGTCTTTTTATATTTCAATCTGTGTTATTGTTTGATTGTCTTTTACATTTTTTAATTATATTTTATTGAGTTGTTTTAATATTTTTTTTAGATGTAAAGCACATCTGTCTTTCTTTTATGTTGTTGTATAAATAAACTTCTATTGATTCTGCTGCAGATGGTTCAGTTGTGTTAACATTTTTAATCAGATTAAACATAATGACGTATTAATCTGTGTTCATTTTAACAGTTTTTATTCAAAAAATAAGGTGTTCAGGACCAAGGGGCATGTCACCTGGCTTTGTAGTGACCTGGTCAGTCCTCTGGCCCCCGTCACTGGATTAATCCCCCACTCTACCAGAGAAGAAAGCCCCCTGCACTACTTAGAAAGCGTTTGTTCTTCCTGTCCGCCTTCAATTGAAGATAATTGTCTCTTTTAGATCTTGAGGGGCTGTGATCTGCCAACCATTGAGCCCAAAACTAGGTTATGTTTCACCTCAGGTTTGGAAGGGCACAGCTTGTCCCAGATCGAAGGAATGTCTTGATATTGATGTAAACACTGATTTAACATCAAACACCTAAAACTAAATTTAGTCAGTTTAGGCTATGTACTGTATATTGTGAAATGTCTAATACTGAGTGACAATAAATATGGAGGAAAGTATACGATCATCCATATGAATATTTAGGCATAAAAGTCAGTGTTATGTCGTGTTTAATAAAGTTAGTATGACACTTTTTTGTGTTGTACCCTTTTATAAATGACAAAAAGTGACACAAATATATAACTGCAGAATTAAACGATCAGTTGTTTTGTGGTCGTCAAAAAGTTAACATCAGTATCTTTTAAGCTTCATTTTGAACATTTGGCTTTTATTTGAGCGATTAAGAGGAGAGAGAGAGAGGGAGGGAGAGAGAGAGAGAGGGAGGGAGGGAGGGAGGGAGGGAGGGAGGGAGGGGGGAGTAAATGAAGGGAGATGAGAGAAGGGTAATGATATGTTACAGAGTGTCTCAGGTGGGCAGGTCTGTGTGGACTGTTTTCTACCAGGTCAGCCACCATCACACTGATTAAACTTCTTTAAAGTGAAGTTTCTACTTCATGTCAGTAAATCTATATCTTCTACATCTGTGATATTTTACCATGTTGAGTTATTATTCATTAAAAAAAGTTTTCTTACATTACATTTAGTTACAATATGTAATACTTTTTCCATTCCCTTTACTATCCGTATGTTTACATGGTGTTTTTTAATTCCCAATTATTTATTACAAATAACGTAATTCAGAATTAACGCTGTTTCCTTTGTGTTTACATGGACATGTGATTTCCAAATAAGCCTTTATATAGGAAACGGATGGGTTAAGGTTAGGGTTAATTAAATCTAGTTAATTTGGCTTTAAAGATGTCATTTCATTATTATTTCATTAATATTACTGTGTTCTCCATTGTTATTAAATGCATTGTGTGTTGGTTCTATTTAAAAAAAACATCCGGATTGTTTTGTTTCCAGCTGTTTTTCACGGTAGAAAAATTACTTGAGGTTGAACAACAGAGTTTACCGGTACTTCCTCATACATGACCATGACGCAGTGATGAGGCGTCTCTGATTGGCTCAGAATGCATGAAGGAACACTCCCCCACCCCCTCTTTGTATGTGTTTATCTCTACCAGAGTATCATCCAGCTAGGTTTTGTGCCGTTGCTTGTTCTGAAAACATGCAGGGACAAAAACGAGGCTTTATTTCCACAGAGAGCACATGAACCAGTTTGATCCGCCATTTTTTTCCCAGTTTGTTCAGCAGCTACTTTGGCGCCGTCTTCTGTTGTAGATGCTAATGCTAATGCTACTTCTGATTTGCTGCAATCGAGGACAGGCTTAACCTCACATGGGTGACACTAAAGTCCATCTGAAACCAAAGAAAACAATCGCGTCCACTTCCTGTTTTGCTGAGTACTCTTTCCATTATATTGAATTCTTCCAATTCTCCAATTAAATATTAAACTTCACCGTGACTCCAACGCTTGCTTTGTATAGTCATCGACTGTGTGTGTTCCTACATTAATTTAATGCAATATATGCGTCATCGCTATGAGACCAGGAGCATGCGTAGAATGATAGGGATAATGTTAAAATGTAATTAACTGTTTACACATGACACAAATGATCTTATTCAGAATTAACTTTGGAACAAACCAGTGGCTTTATGCAGAATTAAGTTTAATTTGGAATTAACATGTTCAACTGGAATTTGGCGTTTACATAGTCATCTTAAAGCAGAATTAACTTTTATATGGAATTAAACAGGAATAAAAACTCCCATAAAAACAGGCCTCATGTGTTATTTAAATTATCTAGCGTCACCCACATGAGGTTAAACCCGTCCCCGGCAGCGAATCTGAAGTAGCATTAGCATTAGCATTAGCGTCTACAAGAGAAGACGGCGCCACAGTAGCAGCTGATAACAAGCAACTGCGCGAAACCTAGCTGGATGATACTCTGGTAAACACACATAGAGAGCGAGAAGGGAGGGGGAAGTGTTCCTTCATGCATTCTAAGCCAATCAGAGACGCTTCATCACTGTGTCATGGACATGTATGAGGAAGTACCGCTAAAGTGTTGTTCATTCCTCAAGTAATTTTTCTACCGTGAAAAAACAGCTGGAAACAAAACAATTGGGAGGTTTTTTTTTTTTAAATAGAACCAACACACAATGTATTCAATAACAATGGAGAACACAGTAATATTAATGAAGTAACCATGGAATGACAGTTTTAATGTCCCAGGAGTTAAAGGGTTAATGTTAATGTATACTTTCCTGTACAGCAGAGGTCTTCAGTCCTGGTCCTCAGGGTCCACTGTCCTCAGGTTTTAGATGTCACTCTGCTCCAACACACCTGATTCAAAGGGTCGTTATCAGGCTTCAGCAAAACAGGATAACGAGCTGATCATTTGAATCAGGTGTGTTGGAGCAGGGTAAGACCTAAAACCTGCAGGACAGTGGACGCTGAGGACCAGGGTTGAAGACCTATGCTGTACACAAAAAAATACTTATTTATTTTTTTCCTGCTCAAAACAGATCAATAAATGAAATGAAATTAATTTTACATTAGTATATACAATGGGTGAAATTATTATACAAATATCAGAGTTATAATACATGTGGTGATACTACAGATGCATCAGAAATACTTTGCTGTTAAAACCTGAAGTTCTTGATAGTTGTTTTTTTGTAAGTTTTTTTTTTTTTTTGCATGAGTGGGTAAATAGTCCATAATTACTTTTCAGTATATTGTAATTGAAATGTTCTGAAAGCACAGGAGACTTCTGCATCTACTCCCTCCCTGTATTTTCAGGTCAGAGAAAATGTACCCCATATTTTGTCTAATTACAGACGTTTTTCAGACAGGTAGGAGGGTTAAATACATGATTGACAGTAGAATAGTTATGTACAAAGCTGTGACTGGAAAACACAACCCACATCCAATCAGTAAAACATCTTTGAAAGAAACTCTTAAATGGATACATGTGAAATATAGTACATTTTTAATTGTCATGAATTAACAATTATTAGTATTATATAGTATTTAATATATATATATATAGATTGAAATAATGGTATATTAAAATAGAATATCACCAATGTCAATTATAGGACATAGAAAATAACACAATATAGAAGATGAAATTTAATGATTTCAATTGAACTTCTATTGACTTAATAAAATAAATGGGTATGATTAAAGTAAGACGTGGAGAATACGAAAATAATTTACTAATTGTGATTGATTATTTGATGTACTGACCATATGAAGATGATGTATAGATTATGCTTGTATGATTATAACTACACTGTATTATATCTACACTGAAAAATGCAAACACTGATATTATTTTACCATTTTTTGGTTTTATTATTGTCTCTTTTTTTGTTTATTTTACTTTTTACTGCCATGTGCTCAACTAATTGTACTGATTCGAATTCGAATAAACTGTTCCTGATTTGTATTTTTTCTTTTTTTTTACTAAACCCACTTTTATTAGTCTTTGGTACATTTGTTTGTATATTTGGACCCTAATAGTTAAATTTGAAACCTCCAGCTATTATTATATTAATTTTACGAGCATCAAGTGGATTTCTTCAACCTGTTTTAATTCCTGCTGAATTTGTTACCTCTATAACTAGTTGTGTCAAGACATTTGCACATAAGGTCAAGACTTCCAATGGACATTTCTCCAAATACACCATAAATGTTGTCAGTGAAGTGACTTGTGTACATTTAAAGGGCCAAGACTCAAAACCACCGTTCTTATGTCATTGGTTAGAAATAGGGTTGAAGACGAACCTGTGGGGATGAATTAATAAAGAATTCAGAACCAAGTTTAGCATTTATAGTTTATGTAGACAACAGACCAATTCATAATTCTGTTAAAAAAATGCAAAACATCACACCTTTAAGTCAGAATTGTCATTCCATATTCAGCACTGTTGACCGGAGGTGGTAAAAGTACTCAGTACAGCTACTTATGCGAAAAAATAAAAGTAGAAGTATTGATTCAACTCGTCTACTTAAGTAAAAGTATATAAAAAAAATTGTAATAAATGAGAAAAGTAAAAAGTAAAACTTTTTTTTGCCACGAACGCAATGACAGTTATTTTACCAGGAAAAATCTAAAAAGTTTCAAAAGTATCGAAAATAAAACCATTAAAAGTGAGTTAATGTGTAGAAATTGTGTTTGATCAGGTCACAATTGAGATAAAGAAAAAAAAACGTCATCATGACATTTTTTTTAAAAAAAAGTTATAAATATGAGATTTAAAAAATGCATAATTTTAAGAGAAAAAGTCAAAATTGTTAGATAAAAAGTCTGAAATATGAGATTAAAAAGTCAACATGTTGACATAAAATGTCAAAATTATAAGTTAAAAAGTCAAAAGTGTGAAATAAAAATTCAAACTTGTGAGATAAAAAGTCAAAATCATAAGATAAAAAGTAAAAAAAATGTAGATAATAGTCATATAACTATAATAATATAAAGTCACAGTGTCTCTCCTGCACAGATTTTCCCTCTGAAGTGATTTATTTTTCATACTGTCACATCTGTTTAGTTTGAAAAAGTAACAAGTCTGTTCTGGGAATGTAAAGAGTAAAAAAAAAATACACATATTTATGTAACAATGTAGAGAGTAAAAGTAAAAAAGTTGCCAGAAAAATAAATATTCAAGTAAAGTACAGATACAGTAACAAAGTACTTTTACTCAGTTACTTTCCACCTCTGGTATTGACTTCTAAAATATAAATGTATCTTGTGTTGTATTTGTTGTGGTCTGATCCACCTGCAGCTGGTCTGGTCACATAATCAGCTCCCAGTGGTGGTTCTTTAGTCCTTTAGTGAAACAGATGTGAACCAGTGAGAGCATCATCATGTGGTAAATTAACATGAACTGAGCCTCTCACTGATTGGTGACTCTGTTCAACATAACAACATAATCATTTTCGAGCACTAAGTGGAGCTTGAATGTTGCCTCAGCTCTCAGTAGTCATGCACAAACACACACACACACACACACACACACACACACACACATACACACACTGTTTTCCTTGCCTCATGAGGACATAAGTTTGTAATCATCATATGTAGATAAAGTAGCTGTTTGGTCCTTTTTTAAAATAAATAAATAAATAAATGTAACAATAAATAAATACATTTAAATTTAAAAATGTAAAAAAATATATATTAAAAAACTAATATTTAAATTTTTTGGTTAAAAATATCTATTTTTTCTCATTTGAACATGTAAAAATGAATACAAAAACATAAGTAAATAATAATAAAAAAAAAAGATTAAGAAAACCCTTTTTAGGGTCGGCACAATGTCCCCATGAAGATAGGAATACAAGCACACACACACACACACACACACACACACACACATTAATACTGGTTTCCATGTTTGTAATCATCATGTGTTGGTGAAGTAGCTGTTTGGTACAATTTTTTAAATAATAAAAATAAATGAATCAATACACTTTTAATTTAAAAATTAAAAAAATATGTTTAAAAAATAATATATATTTTTTAATTGTTAAAAATAAAAAAAAACATTTAAACATAAAAATTCATACAAAAATACAATAAAATAAATAAAATATAAAATAAAATAACAATGAAGAAATAAACCTTTTTTAAAGTAGACACATCTTTAAAACTATGCACCTGTTTCCCTCATGCATTATGGGGACTTCAAGAAAAAAAAAAGGTTCATACATTTACAGGGAACATCATTTGCATACTTCACACAGATTTATATTTTACTATTGGGGGCTTATATTTATATTTAACTGTCGTGGGAACCTGAATTTTAGTTCCCATAGTGTCAGAGGTCCCCATTACGTGACTCTGTAAACATATCAATGTCCCTATAAAGACAGGAATACAAGTGTATACACACACACACACACACACACACACATACATACTGGTTTCCATGCCTCATGAGGACGCAAGTTTATAATCATCATGTGTAGGTAAAGTAGCCGTTTGGTACACTTTTTAAAAATAAATGTAAAGATAAATAAATAAATAAATACATTTAAAAATGTAAAAAAAAAATATATATATATATGTATATATATATATATATATATATATATATATATATATATATATATATATTTAAAAAAAATACTTTCATTTGTAAGTGAAGTAACCATTTGGTAGCGAGCGTAAACTCTTTAAAAAAAATGTAAAAAGAAAAAATTTGAACAGAAAAAAAATGTATAAATAATATTTTAAATGTCTTTAGTTACAAATAAAATATAATAACATTAAACTTTTTCAATAAATAAATAATTTAAACACAAAAATATATAAAAAAAAATATAATGACATGAATATAAAATAAATAAAATAATTATAAAAAAAAGCAAAGTAAGCACACCTGTGTAAGCACATCAATGTCCCCATAAAGATAGGAATACAAGTACACACACATGCACGCATACACACCCCACACATAACCCCCCTCCCCCCTCCTGCTCTTTCTCTATCAGCTCTCTGTCTGTAATACACACAGTCTGAATTATGGGTCAGGGCCTCATGTGGTGACAATGTGTGTGCTGTGCTGTGGCGGAGGAGGTAACATCCAGTCTGTAAAAAGAGGAAGTGGTGTTGTAATCCCCGGAGGAAAAAGGTCCCAGGGAAGAATGTTTATCCTGTCCACCACGTTTGATCTTTTACTGTTAATCACTTCCTGCACACTGTATGAAATAAGCAGCTCCACTCACCGGTGTTGGGCCACTGGTGATAGTGTGAAAAAGGAAAAGAAGAACAGCGAGTGATCATTGAAAAATAAAACAAAAACAGTCTGAATAGTGAAAATAAACTTTTTTTTTTTTTTTTTTTTTTTTACTTGTGAATTATCCTGCTGTGAAGGCTTCGACCACTGCAAACAAAATGTAATATGTTTCAGAACGGCCTAATTGTCTATTGACATGAAACTGTATTAGACACATTGTGTGGGACTTCCAGTAAAAGTGAGCCCAGGGAGTTACAGTAAAGCTGCCATGCTGAAGACTTATGAGGCCCTAATGTGCATCTACTACACTGTGTGGTTTGAGTGGCGGTGACAGTCTGTGGCCATTATAATCCAAAATCCTTGCCTGTGTTACATAAGTCTCCAACCCTCAATGCCACTGATCACAAAAGGACAGACTCCAAAAAAAAAAAAAAAAAAAAAAAAAAAAAAAACTTTTCTCACGTATAGTTTTGTCTGGTTTGTTTTCCACCTCCGTCTGGTTCTGTCCATCAATCTGTTTTTCAGTCCCCACCCATGGGTGCAGGAGTCCAGAGACCCAAAGACTTCACAGCATATCACTGAGGTGGTCAAATAACTCACTCAAGTAAAAGTAAAGTACAACTTCTGAATTGTAATAAGGTAAAAAGTCAAATGTATTTTTTTTTTTTTTTTTTTGCCATGAATGAAATAATACTTATTTAACTAGGAAACATCTAAAAAGTATCAATAGTATCCAAAAATAAAGCCTTTAAAAGTGACTTATTGTGTAGATGATGCATTTGATCAGGTCACAGTGTTTAGTTTTGTGGGTGTAGACAGGAAATTTAGGGGAAAAAAAGTCAAAATTGATATAAAGTCACCATTCTGAGATATTAAAAAACAGAATTGTGAGATAAAACATCAAAAATGTGAGTTAAAAAGTTGGAAATAATAGATAAGAAATGTACAATTATGAGATAAAGTAAAAATTGTGAGATTAAAAAAAGTCAAAATTATGAAATAAAAGTCATAATTATAATATATAAAGTCAATTTCTCTTCTCCAGTGATTTTACTCTGAAGTAACTTATGTTTTATTACTGTCACATCTGTTTAGTTTGAAAAAGCAACAAGTCTATTCTTAGAATATAAAGAGTATAAAGTACAGATATTTATATAAATGTAAAGAGTATAAAGTACAAATATTTATATAAATGTAAAGAGTATAAAGTACAAATATTTATATAAATGTAAAGAGTATAAAGTACAAATATTTATATAAATGTAAAGAGTATAAAGTACAAATATTTATATAAATGTAAAGAGTATAAAGTACACATATTTATATAAATGTAAAGAGTATAAAGTACAGATATTTATATAAATGTAAAGAGTATAAAGTACAAATATTTATATAAATGTAAAGAGTATAAAGTACAAATATTTATATAAATGTAAAGAGTATAAAGTACAGATATTTATATAAATGTAAAGAGTATAAAGTACAAATATTTATATAAATGTAAAGAGTATAAAGTACAAATATTTATATAAATGTAAAGAGTATAAAGTACAAATATTTATATAAATGTAAAGAGTATAAAGTACAGATATTTATATAAATGTAAAGAGTATAAAGTACAAATATTTATATAAATGTAAAGAGTATAAAGTACACATATTTATATAAATGTAAAGAGTATAAAGTACAGATATTTATATAAATGTAAAGAGTATAAAGTACAAATATTTATATAAATGTAAAGAGTATAAAGTACAAATATTTATATAAATGTAAAGAGTATAAAGTACACATATTTATATAAATGTAAAGAGTATAAAGTACAAATATTTATATAAATGTAAAGAGTATAAAGTACAAATATTTATATAAATGTAAAGAGTATAAAGTACACATATTTATATAAATGTAAAGAGTATAAAGTACAGATATTTATATAAATGTAAAGAGTATAAAGTACAAATATTTATATAAATGTAAAGAGTATAAAGTACAAATATTTATATAAATGTAAAGAGTATAAAGTACAGATATTTATATAAATGTAAAGAGTATAAAGTACAAATATTTATATAAATGTAAAGAGTATAAAGTACAAATATTTATATAAATGTAAAGAGTATAAAGTACAAATATTTATATAAATGTAAAGAGTATAAAGTACAGATATTTATATAAATGTAAAGAGTATAAAGTACAAATATTTATATAAATGTAAAGAGTATAAAGTACACATATTTATATAAATGTAAAGAGTATAAAGTACAGATATTTATATAAATGTAAAGAGTATAAAGTACAAATATTTATATAAATGTAAAGAGTATAAAGTACAAATATTTATATAAATGTAAAGAGTATAAAGTACAGATATTTATATAAATGTAAAGAGTATAAAGTACAAATATTTATATAAATGTAAAGAGTATAAAGTACAAATATTTATATAAATGTAAAGAGTATAAAGTACAAATATTTATATAAATGTAAAGAGTATAAAGTACAGATATTTATATAAATGTAAAGAGTATAAAGTACAAATATTTATATAAATGTAAAGAGTATAAAGTACAAATATTTATATAAATGTAAAGAGTATAAAGTACAGATATTTATATAAATGTAAAGAGTATAAAGTACAGATATTTATATAAATGTAAAGAGTATAAAGTACAGATATTTATATAAATGTAAAGAGTATAAAGTACAAATATTTATATAAATGTAAAGAGTATAAAGTACAGATATTTATACAAATGTAAAGAGTATAAAGTACAGATATTTATATAAATGTAAAGAGTATAAAGTACAAATATTTATATAAATGTAAAGAGTATAAAGTACAGATATTTCTGAACAAATGTAGTGAGTAAAAGTATAAAGTTGCGAGACAAGTAAATACTCAAGTAAAGTATAGTTACATGAAAAAAAAATCTACTTAAATACAGTAACAAAGTACTTTTACTTAGTTACCTCTACATAACACATGCAAATAGTGTAATAAGAGAAGTAAAGTAAGTAAACCACTTCACCAGTTTGACAATATATTCTATTATATTCACTGTAAATTATAATTTAGGTGGTTAGTACTGTTACCACAACAAGCTTCCAGAACAGTGTGAAGTTCTCATGTTCTCACTTCTCTGCAGGTACTCTTAACTTCCTCCCACCATCCAACGACACGCATTTGAATAAGTTTCCTGGTCAATTTAAATCACCCGTGGATGTAAATATTAAGAGTGAATGTTTGTTGGTCTATAAACGTCAGCCCTGTGATGAACTGCTGACACATCCAGGGAGAATCTCATTTTCACGCATTGTTAGCTGGGATTAGCTCCAGCACCGTCACAATCTATTTAAGGATGAAACAGTTTGGAAAATGAAAATGTGTGAAATACAGAGGTGTCAAAAGTACTCCCATTCTGTACTTGAGAAGTTGTGTAGAAAATAAAAAAAAATACTCTGATAAAAGTAGAAGTGCTGGTTTAAGTCCTGTAAAGTAAAAGTAAAAAAAAAAAAAGTACCAGCTTTCAATTGTAATAAAGTACAAAAGTAAAAAGTAAAACTGCTTATTTTTGGCATGAATGAAAAAAAGTTTCAAAAGTATCCAAAAAAAAACCCTTTAAAAGTGACTTATTGTGTGTCATGGTACTCAGCAGAGCACTTATTTCAGGGAGATGCTTATCGACCCATCCAACACCCCCCCCCCCGCCACCTTTTCCGAACAATCCCCCCTTTCCGAACTATTGAATGTGTAATTCATGAGTAAAAAAATTGCTATAAAATCAAGGAAGTGATATAAATTAAATATACGAGGTGTGTTTTGTGTGCTCAGACCAGGGCTATAAATGAAAGGCCTATTGGAGTCCAGAGGTCACATGAACAAAAACGTGTAATTTAAGTAATTTTTTGGCTAAAAAAAAAATTATACTTATTAATTATTCATTTATTTATGTATTAATTAATTAATTCATGAATTTATTTATACATTTGAGATTAATATAAAATTGATTTAATGGAGAAATTTGTAATTTTTGTAATTTATTTTTTTTTTTTAAGTCTTGCCGGTCAATTAATTTTGTGACGGTCCCTAAACTCTCACTTGCAGTGTTAAAAAAACATCTCCCTCACATAGTCCAAAATCCGGAATATTTTATCTGACTCGCAGGCATCAGTGAACCACTGTCGATAACAGGGAGTCACCCAAAACTTCCGGGAGACTTGGGACTCAGTTTTGTGGATATGGGCAGGAAATTTAGGGGGGGGGGGGGGTGTCATAATTTAGTTTTTTTTTTTTTTAAGTCATTTTGAGATTAAAAGAAGTAATAAATATGAGAAAAAAAATTTGACAAAAAGCCAAAATTGTGTCATAAAAAGCCACAATTATGAGATAAAAGTCAGAATTATGACAGAAAAAAAAATCACAATTATTGTGACTTATTTTTCTTTTTAGTCTGAAAAAGTAATGAGTCTATTCTGAAAATGTGAGGAGTATAAAATACAGATATTTATACAAAAATGTAGGGAGTAAAAGTAAAAAGTTGCCAGAAAAATAAATACTCAAGTAAAGTACAGATACCTAAAAAAAAACTTTTTTTAGTACAGTAACAAAGTACTTTTACTTAGTTACTTTCCACTTCTGGTGAAATATCATATAAAACAGCCCATTTGTCCATTATGAATAACACTGTCTATTAAAACATGCTTAATGTGAATTTAAACTAAACATATTCATTGTTGTTTATTTGCATTATATTTCTGTTTTTCCTTATGTTGTGACTTTATGCAACAGTTCATTTCAGTTCTTCCCAGCCTTATGTCCTGGTCCCACAACAATGATAATATTATATTATAGACACAGTTCCACCATTAATGCACCTCCACTGGTCACATCTAATGAAAATCATCAAACTCATCATTACAAATAAACTATTCTAAAGTAAAACAAAAGGTTATTTCCAGAACAGAATGTGATGTTAGAAATGTGGCTTCTCTTACTTCTAAATGCTGTCATCTGATCAATTCAGACAAATGTGGTGTTGTTTTAATCAGAATACTTCAGCGAATATAACAGTAAAGTAAGATCTATAAAAGCACAGAAACTGCAGGAAGATTTAACCAACCTGAGGGCTATGTTGGTGATTATTTTCCATTTTCCATGAAGATACTGTCCATAATTTACTTTATTTGCAAGGGTACCTATAATAATTTTAATTAATTAATTTTAATTTAATTTGGAGACGTATTTTAAGCAAAATCTCTCGAAAATGGTAAATGGTTAATGACTATGTATCAAGTTAATTTGGTTGCAATGTCAGTTTCTGCTGCATGTTTGTGTATATGTTGTTAAATTTAGAATAATTCATAATTTTTGGGGGGTTTTGTTGATTTGCATATGATTTTTAGTCCAATGAGATCTCACACAACACATATACAACACACCTAAACCGTCAATACAATGGCTACGTTTACATGATGTTTTTTAATTCCAAATTATTTATTCAGAATAAAATTATTTGGAATTAAAGCTATTTCTTTCATGTTACTTCCGAAAAAAATGGTTTACATGGGAAATACATGGGTGTATTCTGCTCTAGTTAATTAGGAGGTATACAGGGTTCTGATTGGACAGAACAGCCGCTTAGTGTCTGGATGTCTACCAGACGAAAACAATCGTGTCCACTTCCTGTTTTGTGTTCATTTTAACTACCAACACGTTAGACCAGATACTACATGTGATTTTTGGATGTATTTTTGCTCGACTGAATCAACTAAAGGACTCGACAAACTAATGCCGGCAGTGCGGAATATGTGCGTCATGGCGACAAAACCAGGAGCATGTGCAGAATGACAGGAATAATATTAATGTGGAATTAACAGTTTACATGGCAGAGGAATTATTGGAGTCAGAATTAAGATCGGAATAAACCAGTGACTTTATTCGGAATTTTAATTGGGAATTGTCATTTTCAACTGGAATTACGTGTTTCCATGGAGGAATGAACCTTTATTTAGAATTAAACAGTAATAAAAACTCTGGTGTAAACAGGGTTAATGACATTACAACTATGAAGACTGAGTGAAATTTAAAAAAAAAAAAAAAAAAAAAAAAAAAAAAAGATGCTCAACCTCAACTATATAACAAGTGTTGTAAAAGCAGAAAAGACGCACAGACAAAAGTGTGTGACAGGTTGAAAAGCAGTCATGGTCTGCCTGTACAGACTGTGGCAGTTTCCACTTGGTGTGTTGTAGTGTGCCAGTGGGTGGATACACAGATGAAAGACAAAGGATGAAAGCTTTTGTCTCTGAATGATCGGCTTGAATTATGGCTGTTACAGTAGAGTGTGTGTGTGTGTGTGTGTGTGTGTGTGTGTGTGTGTGTGTGTGTGTGTGTCATGAACTGCTTTAAAAACTGTCAACACAAACAGAAGATGTGTACAGATTTTCATCTTTTTTTTCACTTTTGCATAGTTGTGTATTTTTGAGTGAGTGAGTGGATAGTTTGTAGGTGTTGGCAAATCTGGATAACATGTTTGTGTGCGTGTGTGTGTGTGTGTGTGTGTGTGTGTGTATGTGTCAGGAGCTTTGTTTTGAAGGTCTTTCCCATCAGTCATTCACCAATGCCCTGCAGCATTTTCTAAAGCATGCAGCCTGCTTCAATGGGCCCTCTTTTCTGACGTACACACACACACACACACACACACACACACACACACACACATGAAAACACTGCTAAAGTTAAGCACAATGTTCACTAACACACACACACACTTTTACATGTCTCACGAGGACCAAGTTTGTAATCAGTTGTAGGTAAAGTATCCATTATTATGTAGTTTTAAAAAAAATACAAATAAAAATATAAAATAAAAAATATATATAACTATTACAAAATATAAAAATGTATTATAAATAAATAAATAAATAAATACATGTATTTTTTTTTAAGTGATTGGGACCTACATTTGTATTTAACCCTCATGGGGACCTGAATTTTGGTCCCCATACTGTCAGAGGTCCCCATGATGTGACTGTAAACATATCAATGTCCCCATAAAAATTTAAATACAAGCGCGCACACACACACACACACACACAGGTTTCCAATACTCATGAGGACCAATTGTGTAATCATCTCTTGTAGGTAAAGTGTCCATTGGAAAGTTAGGGTAAACACATGTTCTTTTTTAAAAAATAAATAAATAAAATAAAACAACATCTTCCAAACTTGGATATACACATTTCATTTTGGACCTGTTTCCCCTATACTTTATGGGGACTTCAAGAAAAAAACAAACAAAACAAGTTAATATGTTTATAGGGCTACCTCATTGGCATAAAGTTGTATACTTCACACAGATTCATATTTTACTAGTGGGGACCTACATTTTCTATTTAACCACTTAACACCTGAATTTAAATACAAGTTTAAAAACAATTAATTTGACTATAACACATACAATAATAGATACATATTTGCTACAGTAGACATTCAGGGGTTAAGTCTCGTGGGGACTTGAACTTTGGTCCCCATGGTGTCAGAGGTCCCCATGGCGTGACTGTGTAAACATATCACTGTCTCCGGAAAGATAGAAATGCACACACACACACACACACACACACACACACCATTAAATAACCAAAATAGCATCACATTTGCAGTGGGTTATCGTCGACTGAATACTGCATCAACAGATTTAAATTGTTGTATTTTTTCCTACGACTTCTGCCACTAATTTGTCAGTCGTTGTCGGAGCTTAAAAGTGCAGAATTTGTTCAAATTTCATAAAAACCACACGAATTCCGAACACGACCTTCCTTGCACAACAGAGTCTCCCATCTCGTTTTGCTCCTGTGACTCATCCTGTTGAAGTGTGAGGTTTTCTGTGGCGTGTTTTCCTGCGACTGTGGGAGTGAACGCGCATACCTCTGGTTCTGACGAGGCTTGCGTGACTAGTGTTGGAGTGTGAGCAGAAAGTGGAAAGGTTCCTCTTCTGCCTAAGGGAAATAGCAGTGTGTTGTGTGCATCTAAACTCTTTTAATCCCACAGAAAGTTTTAAAAGGTCGTGTTAAACAGAAAGCCCCTGAGGTAGCTGCACAGTAAGCACAGGCATTTACCGTCCTGTCTACATGTATGACGACTTTTTATCTCAAGGAAAAACAAACTTACATACCGTACATCAGGGGTCTCCAACTTATTTTCTTTTAAGGGTCACATTCAACCCCTGTTTGATTTGCAGTTAAATAATAAAATAGCATTTAAATAATTTTTTGTCTTTGATTTAGTGCAAAATATCCCCATTAAATTATGGAAATATTTTATTTTAGAGACTATAAAAACAAAAAAGATGGTAAAAAAAAAAATTTTCAGAAGAAAATTGAATGTACTTTAAACAATTTTTTGCTTCCATATTTAATTTTTTAAATTGAAGAAGCAAAACATTGTTAAAATTGTATGGATTTTCCTTTAAACGTTTCTTGTTGTTCATACTTGTTCTGGTTTTTCACATTTTATTGTTACATTATAGTTTGTAAGTGTAAATATTTCCATTATTTATTTATTTTTTTTTTTAATTAAAGCAAAGTTGTCATTATCGCCATAATGTAAAATGTTTTTCACATCAAATCAGGGAGAAAATATAGATTCAAATGTAATTTTTGGGGTTTTTTTTATGTTATTTGACTCGAGATAATATTGTTCTGTATGTGGAACCTGAACTAAAATGAGTTCCACAACCTTGGCTGTGGAATTATTGCACTTTGTAAATTCATTCCAGCAGTCAGCCTGTTTACATGAAAGTTTTTATTTCTGTTTAACTCCAAATAAAAGTTAATTCCGCTTTAAAATGACCATGTAAACATCTAATTCCTGTTGAAAATGTTAATTCCAAATTAAACCTAATTCTGGTTTATTCCAATGTTAATTCCAAATAAGATAATTCCTAGCCCGTGTAAACAGTTAATTCCACTTTAACATTATTCCCGCTAATTTTGCACATGCTCCTGGTATTATCGCTATGATATGTGTCATTGATGATGGACATATTCAGCATTGTCAGCATTAATGTAGGAACATTTTCAAAGATGGCTGTGCGAAGCAATCCACTCCAAAAAATAAAAAATAAATAAAAAATAAATATATATATATATATACATACATACATATATTATGTAACATAAACAAACATCTAGAAAACCAACAACAAAAACAATCCATAAAATTAATGTTTAAAAAAAAGTATGATAATAATAATAATGAAAAAATAAATTGAAATAAAAATGACTACTTCCTGGGGTCAGATTAAAAGACAAAGCAGATAACATACTCTAAAGGCGTACAGCATTCATAGATTTAACTTTTTCCAAAGAGTCCAAAAAGATAACAAGTTCCACGACAAAAATAAATGCAACAATAGCAGGTAGTATCAGATCTTCCATGTTGATGGTTACAACGAAAGCAAAACAGGAAGTGAATTGTTTTCTTCCATTAGACGTCAAGACGTCACATGGGCGTTCTGTCCAATCAGAACCCTCTGTAACTCCAGAGGTACAGACTGGAATAAACCTGTTTCCAGAGGTGTTCAAAGTACTCACATTCTGTACTTAAGTAAAAGTACAGCTACTTGTGTGAAAAAAATACTCTGGTAAAAGTAGAAGTACTCTTTCAACTCCTTTACTGAAGTAAAAGTAAAAAAAAAAAAAAAAAGAGGAAAATTTCTCAATTGTAATAAAGTACAAAAGTAAAACTGTATTTTATTTTATTTTTTTTTTGCCATGAACGCAATCATACAAATTTGATCAGGAATAATCAGAAAACTTTCAAAAGTACCCAAAATAAAGCCTTTAAAAATGAGTTACTGTGTAGATAATGTGTTTTGTCAGGTCACAGTCTGGACCTGGAAATTTAGGAAAAATAGGAAGAAAAAGTCACAACTGAGATTAAAAAAAAAAGTCATGATGAGATTTTAAAAACTAGTTATAAATAAGAGATTAAAAAATTGATAATTTTAAGAGAGTAAGTCAAAATGATGAGATAATAGTCATATAATTATAATAATTATAATATATAAAGTCACAGTTTCTCTCCTCCACTGATTTTCCCGCTGAAGTGACTTACTGTTATTTTTGTCTTTAATTTGAAAAAGTAACAAATCTATTCTGAGAATGTAAAGAATATAAAGTACAAATATTTATATAAATGTAAAGAGTATAAAGTACAAATATTTATATAAATGTAAAGAATATAAAGTACAAATATTTATATAAATGTAAAGAGTATAAAGTACAAATATTTATATAAATGTAAAGAATATAAAGTACAAATATTTATATAAATGTAAAGAGTATAAAGTACAAATATTTATATAAATGTAAAGAGTATAAAGTACAAATATTTATATAAATGTAAAGAGTATAAAGTACAAATATTTATATAAATGTAAAGAGTATAAAGTACAAATATTTATATAAATGTAAAGAGTATAAAGTACAAATATTTATATAAATGTAAAGAGTATAAAGTACAAATATTTATATAAATGTAAAGAGTATAAAGTACAAATATTTATATAAATGTAAAGAGTATAAAGTACAAATATTTATATAAATGTAAAGAGTATAAAATACAAATATTTATATAAATGTAAAGAGTATAAAGTACAAATATTTATATAAATGTAAAGAGTATAAAGTACAAATATTTATATAAATGTAAAGAGTATAAAGTACAAATATTTATATAAATGTAAAGAGTATAAAGTACAAATATTTATATAAATGTAAAGAGTATAAAGTACAAATATTTATATAAATGTAAAGAGTATAAAGTACAAATATTTATATAAATGTAAAGAGTATAAAGTACAAATATTTATATAAATGTAAAGAGTATAAAATACAAATATTTATATAAATGTAAAGAGTATAAAGTACAAATATTTATATAAATGTAAAGAGTATAAAGTACAAATATTTATATAAATGTAAAGAGTATAAAATACAAATATTTATATAAATGTAAAGAGTATAAAGTACAAATATTTATATAAATGTAAAGAGTATAAAGTTTAGATATTTATGTAAAAATATAGGGAGTAAAAGTAAAAAGTCTTCTGAAAAACAAATAAAGTAAAGTACAGTAAAAGAAAATCTCCTTAAGTACAGTAATGAAGTACTTTTACTCAGTTACTTCCACCTCTGCCCTTTTCTCATGTAAAAACTTAGTCTGAATTAACACGTCCATGTAAATACAAAGGAAATATCTTTAATTCTGAATTAATTTATCCAGAATAAATCAGGTGGAATTAAAAACACCATGTAAACGTACAGAGTGGAACCATTGGTGGGCCACATTTGGCCCCCGGGCCGCATGTTTGAGACCCCTGCTGTACATAGATTGTATGCGTTGTATCTTTGAGTTTAGATTTACATATTCAGTTCAATTGATTTTGAGCACACAAATCATCAATACATCAACAACAGCAAAAAAAAAGTACTCAAAAAGAAGTGTGAAGAAGTAAAACTTATAAACTCCCACCCAAATACAAACATCCATAATTATTTATCAACATCATTGTCTCCTCACACATCCATTCAGTTAATATCAATTCTCTTTGAATATGTATCAAACAAAACATGAAATCAAGTGAATAAATAAATAAAAATAAATAAATGTACATGAAAAACCCAAACAAAACATGTGTTCATTTGCACATTGGAAAAGGAAACAAAGAATCTAATAACAATAATAATAATAATAATAATAATAATAATAATAATAATAATAATAATAATAATAATAATAATAATAATAATAATAATAATAATAATAATAATAATAATAATAATAATAATAATAATAATAATAATGTAGGTGTTTTAAACTTCCAAATACATTATTTTCATTTCAAAATGTAAAAATTTCTGAAGCAAATTAGATCTTCACATTGGCTCAGAGCAGGAAAATTAATAAAAACATTCACTATGGAGCCTCTGCATATGGAAATAACAGTTACATAATATCATTGAAACACAAAGGAACATTTTTTTCCTCTCATATTACTTTCTAATGACATATGTGTGTATTAGTGGTTCAAAAATAGTTAAACATTTGTGGAAAATATCCACAGATAATAATAATAATAATCTTTATTTATATAACACCTTTGAAGAACATAAAAAGTCACATATAAAACATCATAAAAGGTATAAAACACAGAATAAAAGCATGAAAAAACATAAAAACACACAAATTAACAATGATAAAAACAATTCAAACAAAAGCCAGTTTAAACATATATGTCTTTCACTACTTTTTAAAAGTGTCCACAGATCTTAAATGTAATAGTAGACAGTTCCAACTTTAACTTTACCTCATTTGTCGTCTTCTCACTGTATGTTTAATGTGACGACTTTGTTTGTGGCTCACATTGTCAGTTTGTGTGTAGATGGTTCCAGCTGTCTGGGCCTTAGTCCTGTTGACATGACTCACTGCTTATAGTCTCTGCACCAAAACATTATTTATTACTTTAAGCAGTATTTATTTTGTGAAACTCATCTGAGCGTGTACGTTCTCGCACATTAACACACATGGACGGGCAGCTGAGTGTAACCGCAGTCAGTGCTGGGAGATTTGAGCGGCGCAGCTGGGGGCTAAGTGTCTGACTTGAATGTACCACCAAGACTTTTGTTAAGGAAAGAAAAGGAGTAGCCTGTTGAGGGATTTTGATCAGGTGTAGGTATGCTTTATGCCTGCTCTTAGTGGGTTTGAAATCACAGATAAAATGTCATTCCACCTTCAGGGAAGAAGAGTAGAGATTAGCAGTGATCAGATGTAGTAACAGGGTGGGGGGAGGTCAGCTCTGAAATGTGGTGAGTGATAGAAAGTCACTTTAAATCAGTGCTTTTTTTAAATGTGGTCCTCGTGGCACATATCTACCTTTACTTTTTATTTTTTATTTATTTTTTTATTTTTTTTAGAACATGTAAATGAAAACAAATGAAAACATTCCAAAGTTTTAAAAAGTAAAAAAAAAAAAAGTAAATTAAAAATAAATACATAATTTCAATTAAAATGCCAAAAAAATCTCCCTCTATTTTAGATTACTTTAAAAAAATTAAAAAATAAATAAAAAAAACCCATTTAAATTAACAAAAATGTAAAAAATAAAACAATTTTTAAGAAGTTTTAAATATATAAAAATAATAAATAATTCTATAAATTATATATATATATATATGTGAAGATTTTTTTTAAAAATCTATGAAAAACAATAAATAAACTAGAAAAGCACTCTGAGAGCGCAGACCTCCGCCAAGGTAGACCCCCCACCCCCCACCCCGATCACAACCAAAATTAAATCAGTTCTTCCTGTTCACATTTCCAACATATCCTGAAAATTTCATCAAAATCCATCTGTAGGTTTTCGAGTTATCTTGAACACAGACAAACAGACAAACAGACAAACAGACAAACAAACATAACCCCCCTGGCGGAGGTAAAAACAAGAAATATCTCCCTCTTCAATCACACCTGGAAGCCATTACATCATGATCAGGCTTCTGAAGAGCTGATCAATAATTGAACTAGATGTGATAGAAGAAGGAAATAATTAAAACATGCAGGACACTGGGCCACGAGGACTGGATTTAAGAACTACTGCTTTAAATCAAACAGAAAAACTAAAGGTAATTCTAAAACTTCCACTTTAATCAAGCGTCTAAATAATCCCCATAAATGATTTAATTCACTGAACTTTATTTTTAATTCTCTATTTATATTTGTGAGTGTGTGTGTGTGTGTGTGTGTGTGTGTGTGTGTGCATGTGTTCCTATCTTTATGGGGACATTGATCTGTTAACAGTCACATCATGGGAACCACTGACACCATGGCGACCAAAATTCAGGTCCCCATGAGGGTTAAATATAAAGTTATAGGTCTGCATTAGTAAAATATAATCTGTGTTTAGTGTGCAGATGTATGGAAATGATGTGGCCCTATAAATACATTAACAGGTACAAAGAGATATTTTTCAAAGATGTTTATTATTCATTCATATTTTTTTTAAAAACAAGAAAGAAATATATATATATTTTTTATAAAATTAACATTTTTTTGACACTTTTTAAAAATGTTTTTAAATTTGTTTTGAAGGAAACTAAAGAAAAAAGGTGTGTGTGTGTGTGTGTGTGTGTGTGTGTGTGTGTGTGTGCTTGTATTCCTTTCTTTATAGGGACATTGATATGTTTACACAGTCACACCATGGGGACCTCTGACACTATGGCACCAAAATTCAGGTCCCCATGAGGGTTAAATATAAAGGTCCCCACTAGTAAAATAGAAATGATGTGGCCCTATAAATACATTCATTTGTTTTTTTCCGGAAGTCTCCATAAAGCATGATGATGTAAAATGAAACATATTTTTCGTAGATGTGTTTATTTATTTTTATATATTTTTAAAAATATATATATTTACTTACTTTATTTTTTCATTATTTATTTTTAACAAAATGTATTTATTTTATTTCTTTGATTATTTTTTTCATTTATTCATTCATTTGTTTAAATTTTTTTTAATTTAAGTTAATTTTCAAATTTGTATACATTTTTTATATTTTTATATTTTAAAAAAGAAGTGTTTACACTCACTCCCCACTGTGTCCTCATGAGGCATGTAAACGAGCGTGTGTGTGTGTATAAAACAGGGGGAAAAATAAAATCATTTGTGTTGTTGTCAAGCAGATGTTAAATAATAATCTGAATATGTCACATACAATGACATTTGGTACAACAGTAATTTGTGGATTTTGTGGATTATTGATTACTGTTCATATTGATCAGTTATTCCAATCAACAATACAAATAAAACAAAATTATAAAAAAAAAAACTCAGGAGAATGTGATGAAATTAATAACACTGTTACTTAAACAGACTCATAACTAACCAGGTAACATGTTGTTTGCCTCAAAGTATAATAGCATAACAGGGGTGTCAAACATGTGGCCCATGGCCCAAAACCAGTCCGCCATGGATTACAATTAGGCCTGTGAGATGAATTAGCAAAGTACAAAAATGACACTAAAGATATTAGCAGTCAAATGTGTTTAACTCATATTAATTCGAGAGCCTCGTACAGACCAATATGACCTATAATTACAATCATGTAAGAATGAAAATGAGAATAAGAATGAGAATGAGAAAGAGAAAGAGAATTATAATAAGAATAACGATGAGAATGAGAATGAGAGTAAGAATAAGAAGAATGAGAATGGCAATGAGAATAATGAGAATGAGAATAATAATAATGAGAATTAGAAAAAAGAATGAGAATAAGAATAAGAATGAGAATTAGAAGAATGAGAATAAGAATAAGAATGAGAATAACAATGAGAATGAGAATAATATATATATATATATATATATATATATATATATATATATATATATATATATATATATATATATATATATATATATATATATATATAATAACAATAATAATAATAATAATAATAATAATAATAATAATAATAATAATAAAGAGAATGAGAATTAGAAAAATAATGAGAATGAGAATAATATATATATATATATATATATATATATATATATATATACATATATATATATATATATATATAATAACAATAATAATAATAATAATAAAGAGAATAAGAATGAGAATAATAATGAGAATGAGAATAATAATGAGAATTAGAAAAATAATGAGAATGAGAATAAGAAACAGTTAATACAGAGTGTCCCAAAAAATGTGGATAATGTTCCATATCTTAATGACTACATGGCCAGCAGAAATGCTATTTAATAGGATTGATTTTGGATGTAAAATGTTTTATTCTACAACTTTTTTACAAATAATTCTAGGGGATGGTACTTTTATAATGTTCCTAAATTATGACAAATGTTCAGTGTGTGTGCCACTCATGACGTGGCACATATCCAGTGGGTGGTGGAGTTTCTTTCTTCCTCTTCAAAGTCCAAATCTGTTTTCCTGTTGGTGCTTGTTTGGGAAATTTTCTAACAAATTCACGTTGCACATTCACACTTGACTAAATTTGGATGTACTTTAATACACAGAACGCCTATTTGTTACAGTAAATGACATGTCTAGTCGTGAAAGCGAAACAATAAGAATGATGATTACACTGCTCTGAGCAAAAAGAACAAACTCATTTTAAACAAATTATTATGTGATGAAATGATGTTTAATTGTTTTGGGATACACTGCGCAAACAATTTTAATAAAAAAATTTTCTTGGTTAAAATTATATTATGCCTAAATAATGATAACTCCAAATGTATTTCTTCAAAATAATATTAAATTCTGAAAATGTTTACATTTGTAAACTATGCTTTAACAATAAAATGTGAATAATCTGAACAAATATAAACCTGAAATGTTGAAAGAAAAGTACCAGTAAGTGCAATTTTGACAATATTTATACCTTTGTAGTTCTAATCTGTAATGCACATGTACAAATAAGGAGAAAAATATTGTTAAAATTGCTCTTATTCTTCTTATAAATTACATTTTCTTCAGGTTATTCACATTTTTTTTGTTTTGATGTTTAGTAAAGGTAAATATTTTCATAATTTAATGTGATTTTATTGCGCTAGAATAAAGAGAAAGGTAATTATGTTATTATTTTACTGGTCCAGTCATATAGGGCTGTACTAGGCCCATGAATTAAAATGAGTTTGACACCCCTGGTATAACTCTACTGTCCTAACACTGATTAATCATTTTATGCAAATGTCTTCGGACAGGGTATTTCAACCTTGGGGTCGTGGTCCTACATGGGGTCACCTGTAATTAAAATGGGGTCATTTGAAATTTCTAGTAATTGGTAAAAATTCAAAACAATACAAACAAACAAACAAAAAAAGGCTACAACAATATGTCCAGACTCAGTCGCACCCATTAAGAGACAAACAAGCACAAAGATATAACTAGAGGTGGTAAAAATACTCACATTATGTACTTAAGAAGTACAGCTATGGAAAAACAGTAAAAGTACAAGTATTGATTTAACTGTTTTACTGAAGTAAAAGTAAAAAAGTAGCTACGTCTTCTCAATTGTAATAAAGTTAAAAAGTAAAACTGCTTTTTTTTTTGCCATGGATGAAATAATACTCATTTAACTAGGAAAAATCTGAAAGGTTTCAAAAGTACCCAAAAATAAAAACCCTTAAAAGTGAGTTACAATTTATTCGATCAGGTCAGGGAACTCAGTTTTGTGTGTGTGGGTAGGAAATTTTGGAAAAAGATTTTTTTTTTTTTCCAAATTGTGAGATAAAAGTCCCAATTATGTGATAAAAAGTCAAAAATATGTGATAAAAAGTCCAAATTGTGAGATTAAAAAGTCACATTTATGAGATAAAAAGTCAAAAATATGAGATAAGATGTCAAAAATATTAGATAAAAAGTCCAAATTCTAAGATAAAAACATCACAATTATGAAATAACAAGTCACAATCATGAGTTAAAATCATAATTATGATATATACAGGCACTATTTCTCTCCAGTGATTTTCCCTCTGAAGCCACTTATTTTTCGTACTGGCACATCTGTTTAGTTTGAAAAAATAATACGTTTATTGTGAGAATCTAAGATGTATACAGTACAGATATTTATGCAAAGAAGTATGGCGTAAAAGTATAAAGTTGCCAGAAAAATAAATAGTCAAGTAAAGCGCAGATACGTAAAAAATCTACTAAATTACAGTAACAAAGTACTTATACTTAGTTAATTCCCACCTCTGGACACAAAGTGTGAAGCAGAAACTGAAGGACTGTGGTACTGTTTTGTTCTTTGTGATCACTTTCAGATGCTGCACTTCTTTTATAATTCATACTTTGACTTATTGTTTGTTCAGTTCTAAATTTTTAGTCTTGTAAATACAAACTGGTCTGACGTGTATTGTCATCTTACAGCTTACTTTTCTGTCTCCGTCCATAATAATGTTCATTATATATAGACTAAACATCATCTAAAATTTATGTTTTCTTTGCAACATAGTATAACAAACAATTTCACGATTAAAAACAAATTCAAATTAGCATAAAAATGTCTCCGTTTGGAATGCTGCCAAAAATGTGCGATGCTTAAAAAATGGGTCTCGAGTCAAAAAAGGTGAGGAAGCACTGACTTACGTGTGAGGCTAATAATATGTACGTTCGGAACATTGAGGTGAATTTGCAATAATAGTCACAATAATAAGTGGCTAACATATGTAGCCCAGTGGTTCAGTCTCAGAAGTATTTCTAGCTATAGCCTCAATGATTGCATAAAATCCAAGTAAAATGTCTCCTGAACACTTATAACTATGAGTTTTTGTGAAATTCCTACCCTAAATGTTTAAAATCATACCTTTTAGGAAGAACAACAACTGACTCTGACAGTTATTAAGTCTAAAACAAAGAAAAATCGGCTCAAAACACGACTTTCCTTCGCGCTCACGTTAAGTATTTCCCTGTCATGTTTGGTACCGCTGGAAACATTGGGATTCCCTCTACATTCCCTCAACCCTTAAATAGAAATCTACGTAATTATATATTTGAACAAATGGTAGGCCTCAGAACAATGCTTTCTCCAGTAAACAAAATCCCATGTTGCTACGGCGATGTTGAAAAACGGACTCTGATTGATTGAACTAGTATTAGCATTTTTAATACACTTTCAGATAAAAAAAAGAAAATCTTAATTTCTGAAATTTGACCCAAGTGAGTGGAGGGTCACATTTTATTATAGGTTTTGTATAAGAATTTGTTCCAACATCTTTGTCAAACCACAAACACAATAAATTCAATGATATTTATAGAGCCCCAAATCACAACAATAACACTTTAAAGAGTTGGTTAGAAAAAAAAACAATGACAGAAATAGACTAGAAAAGCAAAACCCCTGCCAAGGTAGACCCCCCCCCCCCCCCGATCACCAACAAAATCTAATCATTTCTACTGTAGATCTCCACATTACCAACCTACCCTGAAAATTTTAGCAAAATCCATCCATAGGTTTTTGAATTATCTTGCTAACTAACAAACAGACAGACAAAAAAAACAAACAAACAAACACATTACCTCCTTGGCAGAGGTAATAATGTCCCAGTGTCCCATAATATTGTCCCATATGCAATAAAAAATCCTCTCTTCCATACTGTAACTCTAATTTTCTGACACATATCAACTCAATAACTTCCTTTTCCTCCCAACTTACATTTACTTTATAATTTTCTTTATGACTTTACGTGTAGCTGGTTAATCTCAAATGGCACATAAAAATGTTACACAAGCTTTTTCTATTGTTTTTGGTTCCACATTTTATTTTCTTCCTTGGTGCTGAACAGTTGTGGTGTTTCTCTATGCTGTAGTTCCCCAGAGATCACATGTTAATCAAAGAGTGCGGGCACAACTGTGGTGTCTTTTTAGAATGTTCTCTTAATGTTGTTTGTGTTTGTTTTATTTGTCTGCTTAAAAGTGGCAGATGTTGCAGCTCATGTTAAATACTCAGCTCTGGTTTTTTACACAGACGACTATTTTACACAAGGTTAGGACATGTACCCCCCCTGTACCCAAATGGAAGTACTGATACGTTCTTTTGTCTTACTTTAATGTGTCTTTTTTAGATTTTCTTGTTCCGTACTTTATAGCATTTTTATGTTGTTATGTCTTTTATACTGCTTTTTTTTTTACTTATTGCTAAACATCTTACAGTGTTTTTGTCTTGTTAGGTCTTTTACAGTGTGTTTCATTTTCTTACATCCTCTTACATCACTTTGGCGTTTTCCGTCTTCCCATATGTGATAAACACTATGGTGCTTTTTTTTTTTTTTTTTTTTTTGCATTTCTGTTCCTTCCATTTCCATCCATCACTTGTTATGTTATGACTGAACATAATTGTAAAAAAAAAAAAAAATTAAATAATGGATGATTAAAAGTTGTTTTTTTTTGTTTTTTTAGATGGAATTATGCATGTTAACCATATGACACCAAATATATTATATTTGATGAGTTTTGAAGCCGTCTACATGATAGGTGTGATACTTTTTTCTGATCAATACATAAATGAAATGGACATAAAATCCACTGGGGGGAGAATTTGGACACCAGAGGCCTTTCCAGTGACACTATAAGATTGTCAGGAGGCAGAACTTTGCCAATTTTGAAAAACGATTTACAGTCGTGGTCAAAAGTTTACATACACTAGTAAAGAACATAATGTCGTGGCTGTTTTGAGTTTCCAATAATTCCTACAACTCTTATTTTTCTTGCGATAGAGTGATTGAAACACACTTTTTTGTCACAAAAACATTCATGTAGTTTGGTTCTTATGGGTCAACTAATGTGACCAAATCCACTGGGTCAAAAATATACATACAGCAACAAAGAATTATTATCGATTCTGTGAAGAGGCGTGGTAAAAGATTGTGGATGGCTACTGAATGCATGTTATTGCAGTGAAAATGGCCAAGGGACATGTAACCAAATATTAGCTGTGCTGTATGTATATTTTTGACCCAGCAGATTTGGTCACATTTTCAATAGATCCAAAATAAATTAATAAAAGAACCAAACTTCATGAATGTTTTGTAACAAAGAAGTGTGTTTCAATCACTCTATCATAGAAAAATAAGAGGTGGTTTAGGAATTATTGGAAACTCAAGACAGTCATGACATGATTTCACCACGACTGTACCAATTTCTAAAATATATTTGTGTTATATTGTGTTGTTTGTTCAAAAATAATAATATTTGAGTATTGAGAGATGATGTATCAAATTTGATACAAAATTCTAAATCGTACATGAAAATAGATTTTTGGTATTTGATATATAAGGTATGTTTCCACTATCGGAACTTCCGGACCATTATATAGGAACTTCATGGCATGTGTGTGTTTCCACTGACCGGGCCGTTCCGACAGGGCTGCCTTCCGGAACTTTTACAGGAACCAACGGACTACCTACTCGGGGGTAGAGTGGCCCAGTAGCGTCGCTGGGCGGAAGTCGCACAGATTGTTTGTCGCAAATGATGTCATCAGACCGCGACAAACAACTCACGAGTAGTTGCTGGAGGAAGTTTACCACACTATGAAGCAGAATAATTTTTCGCTTTCCCAGCTCTCTGTTTCGTTCATCTCTGTGGAATTGTTCTTCGAGAGCAACTCTTCTTCTTTCATTACTGTGTAAAGCAACAGCACAAACGCAACAAACATCTCAACTTCATCCGTGTCCATTTCTAGTCTTGTTGTGATTTCCTCCTCTGCTACTGCTTTGTTTTGGCACTTTTTGTTAGTGATGTTACCATAGCAACTGATGCGATATGATGACATTGTCGCAAAGTAAACCGGAAATGAATCTTAACAACCCAAAGAAACATGTCCATCAGACTTGAAGATCATTATGGTGTGATATGACACCAATTATGACCAATTAAGACCTGAAGATATGACGCGTGGTCATATCTTCAGGTCTTAAGGTGACCCTCTTAGTTTCCCCAAATAGGACATAGGTTTACATCTTTGTCACTGCGGGTCATTTCCGGTTTACTCAAATTGTTTCAGGTCAAAATTGGGTAAAACGGAAAACGGCCATTATCGGTTTTTCTACTATTCATTTAAACACAAAAAGGAAAACTGAAAAAAACACACATCGTTATTAATTTTTTACCATTTTGGTTTTGGAAACAAATAATGAAGAAACAACTTGTTTTTTCTTTGTCTTATTTTTGGTTTTATTTTGAAAATTTAATGAACGGATTCAGGACATTAACCTCTTTCTTCTTTGTCAACCTCTTCAACAGATGCGTCAAAGGTGAAAATCCCACCAGCAATGTGAACATATCTAGTCTAGAGGATGATTATTGACCTTTTATTTAGAATTTGTAATATATTTGTAATTTTAATTAACTTATACATGTTTTTATATATGGCCTATTTTGGACGGGTGTTGAGAATTAGCACTTATGCTTCATCTGCTCTCTCCTTGTGATTGTACTAATGTCATTAGTTACGTCCATATAGAGCTGCACAATATATTGGTTGAGCATCGACATCACATTATACTGTACGTGTGAACAATAGTCACATAACAGGTCCTTCAATGTAGGAGACAAATGAGCTCAACATTTTCTCATTTAATTTAGTATCGTATAGTATCTGACACACACTGAGGACGTCACAATCATTCTGAACCCGTTTGGAGTGAGTCACTGGTAACACGACTGAAAAATGAGTAACAAACAAGAGAAAATCACTCAAAACCAACAAGAGAAAATCACTCAAAACCAACAAGAGAAAATCACCCAAAACCAACAAGAGAAAATCATCCAAAACCAAGGCTCAGTGTGCGAAAAAAAAAAAAAAAAAAGCAACATCAGTTATGGAATTATTTCTTTCTTTCTATTTATGTATTTATTTATTTGTATTTATTATTTATTAATTTATCATTTTCTTCATTTTTATTTTATTTTTAATTATTTTTTTAATAATTTTTTTTATGTTTTGATTTTTTTTATTAATTTAATCTTTTGTTTTAAATGTTTTAATTTCATTATTTTTTTTTTAATTATTTATTTCAGCTACAAGAAGGATGATACTGAAATATATATTCCGTGTCGACCACTAAACTGTTTGACTGTTTGCGTCGGCATCACACAGCTGTTAAATACTCCTGGGTATTTTTTGATATCGCAATATATATCACAAGGTTAAAAAAAATAAATTGCAATGTCAGTTTTTATTAATATCATCCAGCCCTATGTCCATATTAGATCAAGTTTAAAATAAAATAAACAATTGGATTAAAAAAAAAAAAAAAAAAAAACGTCATTCCAAATCTCAAGCAGTAAAAATAGCATCTTCATCCATCTGCTTTTCAGACATGTTAAGACTCAGTTGGAGTTGGGTGCAGAGAGGTTAAGAAGGGGGCAAAGGCAGAACAGGTAGCCCCGAGGATGGAACAGAAAGAGTGGGTGTATCTGGGGTGGAGTGGGTGGGAGAGAGAGGGAGGGAGGGAGGGATGGATGGATGGAGGGAAGGCTCCTGCTGCTTCCCAGTTCGAGGTGACAGTGACAGGTGGAGGAGGTTGGCCCATGTGCCTGTGTTTGTGTGCAGATGAGAACCGGGCCTGGGGGACAGGGTTCACCTGTTGCACTCATGTCCTGACAGGTATGGATGCCAGAGACCTCGACCCACGCCCACCCCACCACCCTCCCTCCCTCCCTCCAACCAACCACCACCGCTGCTGCTGCCACCCAATCCCCAGCACCCACCATCAGCTCCTTTTATTCCAACTTCAATCTGGTCAGTGCAGCCCCCTTATGTTCGGGTCTGTGGGCGGATGTGTGGCAGCTTAAAGATTCCCATCTGCTGTCCTTGATTCGGTGCCAGAGGAGCTGGGAACGGCTGCTTCTGCTGCAGGAAGTAAAGCAATTGTTGAGGCTTTGTTTCCTGGTTGATTTCCATGCTCAGGGTTAGAGAGCATTACATGATATTTGTGTTGGAAGCGGTGGAAGTATTGATATTTGCCATTGCTGCTTGATCGTTTTCACAGTCATAGATTTTTGGATCATTTTTTGGATGTTTGCCGCACACATTTTTTCCTACAGATTTACACATTTTTGTCTAAATAAAAGAAATGTCAGCCTCACTTTGTTGGGAGTGTTTCTTTGTTAGTTTTGAAAGTACACGTTTTGGTGTAGACCTCAAGGTTAAAAAGTTAATATGGTTTTGGTCGAGATCTCAATTCCTTTACTGTAAACGATACAGTTGTTGATACGGTTTTCTTTCCTTCTATCAAATGTGGGGTGTGTGTGTGTGTGTGTGTGTGTGTGTGTGTGTGGGGGGGGGGGGGGGGGGGGGGTAGTTAAAATCTGAATGTATTTGTCATTGCACAGCATTATATTCTATACAGTGAGCTAACTTCACATTATAAGGAAATAAAGTTGTGCAAATAAAACAATACCTTTTTTTTATTGCTACTTCTTCAATAAATCAGTATTTTGATTTTAAAAATATGGCTTTAAAATATATTTCTTCCAGATATATAAAGTATCTTCTAAGTATAAGTCTGTGGTCAGAGCTGTGTCTAAAAAAAACAAAAGCCTGTTATTTATAAAGGTGTTACACATCATTTATATGTATTTTACCAATCAAGAGTATCCAACAAAATCATATTGTCAATAAATATATTTAATACAGCCATTTAACATTCATGGTTTTGTATGAGTTTCTATGTTTTATACGTGACTGAAACATAAACAAAACAATACCAGTTTAAGAATGGCCAAAGCGTACCTCTAAACTAACTAACCCTAAAATGGGTTGTTGGAGACCTTGTAGATGTAAAGAACTGTTAAAAAAAAATTTATTTTAAAATAATAATTATGTCTAATGTAATGTCTATGTTAAATATTTGACATGTTTGACCTACAGACTTAATGGTCAATATGTAAATCAGTTTTTCCCATAGTCCACTGTGGTTCTGTGCCGCCCCCCCCCTCCCCCTCAGGAGGCATGGAAGTGGTGGCCTGGTGCCAGTAAACACAGAGCTTTTGTTTGTGGGAATTGGCCTCAGGTGCAGTTGACCTCTGACCTTTAAGCCTGCAGGTTGAACAAAGGGCCATTAAGGAGAGCCGGGCAAGTCTCCACTGCAGAACGCAAAAGACAAGAGAGGTTTACAAGTGTGCAAAGAGTCAGGACTTCAGGCAGAAAATAATCCCAAAAAAACTTCTGCAAACTTTTTGGAGCTTCAGTTACATATTCGTATAAGATAGTGACTCATTTTTATTACTAATTAACTGAGGAAATGTTAAAGAAAAAGTATGTAAAAATGGTAGAATTTAAATAAAAAAATAACCAACCATGTATAAAATATTTGTTCTGCCTCTGATTTAAAGCATGCATCATTTCACTGGCATTTCTGAGAGACAACCACCCATCAAACAAGCGCTGACAGCTGCCATCTACACTTGTGAATCCACACTAGGTCCCTGTATCATCATCTGATTACTGAAACAAGGTTTCCTTGGAAGTGGCCCCTTGTCCCCCTGTCACTGCTATGATGAAGCTGAGACAGAGCCTTGTCCTTTGGGCTATAACTGGTGACAGGTAAGTCCATGAGGTTCACCAGCAACGGACAATGCCCCCAGTCTCCCATGGGTCCCTGAGGGAACAATGGGGTCACTCAGTCAGAAAAGGTTTGGGCGTGTGGGGCACCTCACAGTCTGACTACATTTACACCTGAAACTGGCAGGTGGGGAATGGTCGAGGAATAATCTGCAGATCAGTTGTTTCTGAGAACAACTCATGAATACATATCTATTGTTTTGTTTTATATCCTCACACACTGTTTCTTATGCCCATTTTTAGGATGTTGATCCAGTCAGTGGTAGATTTTCCCTACTTCATGTCCGAATTGCACTCCCCCTTCCCTATTTTTTTCCCTTCTCCTTCTTTTCCTCTCCTGTCTGGCTCAACACTGCCACCCAGTGATCTCACCAAAACAAGTCAAATCACTCAGTCATCAGACTTCAGTCTTTAGGCCTGTGGGTTAGATAGACAATATGACCTCACTGCAAGGGAAATACATATAACAGCACAGGATGGGATTTTCCATTGCACCCTGGGGGGAGTATGCCTCTGCTCCCCCCTTCCTCCTCACACTATGAGTTAACAAAGACAAGTTCTTGACAAAGATTGAAGACTCTGAAATGGACTCGATGAATGTCTGCAAATCTGGTTCACAGACTGGAGTTTGCAGCTTCTGTTGAAGCTGCTGTAATTTTCCTGTTACTGTAGTGGATGTTAACCATCAACGGGTCATTTTTCATTTTCAGCATTAATGTCATACTGTCAAATGACCCTGTAAGAATGATGTCTGACCTACAGGCCTGAGGTGCCAGTGATCAGCACCAGGAAGTAATGTGACAACCTGCCTGTTTTAGAGCAAGTGCACTATGTTGAGCCTCCAGGATGATACTGCCAATGGCAGTAATTCAAGGCAATCATTAAATTACAATGGCATTAATTAAAGGTAATCATTAACTCTTGACTTACATGGAACAACACGTTGAGGTGTAACTTCATACAAAAAGAAAACAAGAATCTCTTCACGTTAAGACAATGAAGTAAAGTGGACTGGACCTGAAAGTCATTTGGGAGGTGTTAGCAAAGTGTTCTGTCTGCTACTCTTATCCTAATAGAGAACAGTTCATTAGTGGTTCTTCTGAGAAAACAGGCTGCCGTCAAAATGAAGTTGTAATTAGCGATGAGGAGGAAACAGGACCTGGGGGCTGGAGTTATAACACCTTCTGGAGATCTGAGATACTGTATGTAAATGTGGCTGAATAATTCAAAGTGGAATATAGACACACACACTCACACTGACGTGCGTGATTTTTATCCATAGAGTATTATCAATACCAGACTGAATAATGAAACCATGAAAATCACTGTATTAACTCAGTCCATTTACCATTTATCATTAAAATGAAGATGTATTTTAACCACAATAATCACATCAACTGTATTTATTAAAGATACAAGGAGATCCAGGTTGGATTATTTTTAAAAGCTAAACTAATATGAATAATGAAGACAAACATTTACATCCTTGTTTGTTTGATTTTTACGTGTGCGTCATCAAGTACATTTTTATGCTTTAACTGTAAAAAATAGAAGTAGTCCAAGCTGAAGCTAAAAATATCTGCACGTCCCAGATACACACATGTATTAGCACGTGGATAATGTAACACACATCCCAATACATACTGAGGTCTCAGCAGTCTGATCCTCTACTCTTCTACACCTTGTAGGGATTACAGGTGTTAGTTTTCTTTCCACTGTGCAAGAGGAACCAGGGGCCCGGGTCCTATAGGTGTGAGCGTATGAATGTATACAACACTATGTGAAACCTGATCATATTTAATAATAGATGACACCTCTGAAACCCCTTCACCTCCGTCCATTAGTTCCTCTAAGACCTCTGGCCTAACACTACTTTGTAGCTTCTTGAGCATAAGAGAGGCTGTCTCACCACTGCCTGCTCAAATGCCCGTATCTACTGCCTCAAAGTGACAGTGACAAACAACAGCATTTACATGCACAACTTGGAGTCTGACTGATCACTGTCCGACTGCGGCCTGACATGAAGCTCATCCCTTATGATGATTTCAGATGGATGATAAAGAGAGCAGCACTGTGATATTAAGCAGGTGTCAGTGTGGTCCGGGTACACTTTGTCTCCATTTCCTTAATTAATGTGTGCTTCATTCTCCTGCTAGCTAGAGAGGGAGGGGTGGGCTGGAAGTGACAAGAGAGACGACTGATAAATAATGCACACAGTACACCTCAGAGTGTGACTAATTCAAACCTCTTGACATGAGATGGCCAAGGCTTAGCCACGACATTAGCCTTGACAATCCATGTACTCGTGCCCTTTGAGGTATGCGCAGTGTATTCTTCTGCATGCATCACTGCACAAATGGCATATCAGAGAGCATTTTGACAGCCACAAAAATCTAATTAAAACATGACCTTAAGCGGATGATTAATAAGCTAAGTTCATGTGAGGTAAATGTTTTACAACTGTGTCAACCTGTTCCGTAGAATCCAAAGCATAACCTTACTTGACTGGTGGTGTCAATGTGTTGTTGGAATGAGAACACATAAATCACCACACCCAAAACAATATTGTGCAGTGACACCTAGAACGACGGCATCCTTATTTAGCTAAGGCCGTAACCTTTCCTCTGTACTAGAGAAGCAAACATCCTCAATTAAGGCAACTGTACAAAAATACACCCTGTACGTTTATTTTGTTATAATAAGACCGCACTAACACTAGTCCCGCTGGTCTGTCAAAAAGGAGAAGCTCATTGTCGGCTTACATCATAAACTTTGTCAAATTAGTTATATGTAAATTCTATGTTCTGTTCCTTTTCAAGAAATGATATGAGATTTCAAGAAATGATGGTATAATAGGGTCCTATAGACCCTATCATACCAATTTATACCGGCGTCTTTTCCAGGGACTTGAACACTGAACTGTTAAAAATTTTGTTAACCTGAAACAATGTAATACTACGAGTGTGTTATATTTACAGTGTTAGAAGTCATTTCTCTCAGAAGTGCAGTGGTTAGCACTCGTGCCTCACAGCAAGAAGGATGCTGGTTCAATTCCCACACCAAACCTTTCAGTGTGGACTTTGCATGTTCTCCCTGTGACTGCGTGGGTTTACTCCAGGTACTCCGGTTTCCGCCCACCATCCAAACACATGCACTGACAGGTTAATTGGTTCATTTAAATTGTCCATAGGTGTGAATGTTTGTCTATATATGTTCAGCCCTGAGATGAACTGGTGACTCATACAGGGTGTGCCCCGCCCTCACCCATTGTAGCTGGATTAGGCCCCCCGCGACCCTAGTGAGGATAAAATGGCATTCAGATGACAAGACAAATGCAAACAATTGGGTTGCAGTTTGTTTTTTGACTTCACACGCAAAATCCAGAGTCTCCAATCGGCATCCAGGCTAGTTGAAGCCCCACCCACAGCTCCATTCACCTCCTGAGATGCTGAGCATACGGAACAAAATCATGGCATTTATCAAATGACTGTCAAGTTTCGAGGCAATGAAAAACTCTGTTCCATTTGTTCCCATTGAAATGCATGGACCTTCAGCTTCTACAGGCAAATACATTAACCACAGACCGCAGAAGAAAACTGCGCTATGGGAATGTATGAGAAGTAAACATCAACTCAGCTGATTTGTGATAAGTGTTCTGAATAAAATCGTCTTCAAGATGAATGTGTTCTCATGTATTTATAATCAATGAAATGTTGCCACAACCATACAGATTTAACCATTACATTTTTGACCTTTTAGAGGACGTTGAGTTTCCCCTGCAGTGTTAGAGAAATCACCTCTAGGTTAAAACTACTGTTAAGTAGGACATGTGATAATAGTTTGTTACAGATCCATTAAAAAGGAATTGAACATGGAGTTGCTTTTAAGGGTGTATATCTTTTAACAGTTAAACAAAAACCACATCACTGGTTGGGTCATTTTTGTTTCACATACCAAAGTGTCATTCTATATTAGAGCAGGTGAAACTGAGCTTATGTATCATAATGTTCTGAGCAGATAAACCTAACGGTACCATCAATGTCACAACACTTAGCAGCTCCCTGCTCACTCTACCACCTGCTGGAATGCAGGTTTCCCTTGATAATTGGAGCAATTAGAGATTCCCCTGCTCCACTATCCCTGGTTGTGGAAGAACCCTGCTATTACTATTACACAACTCGACCAGGAAGACTCACCTCAGGGTCTACAATCAGCTCATCTTAATTATCATATCACCTTCCCTCATTAGAGTTTTGCCTGAGTCAATATGCAGTGACTAAATGCAGCACTAATGTAAATTATTGACAAGAGAAAGCATGTCAGTTACAGCTGACTGCTCTGCTAATTCCCTTCCACCGCAATACATACACAAATATGCCCATATTTCATGCACAGGTCAGCTTGACAAAAGAAAATGTGGTAGTGCCACTCTGGTGTCATTTTAGCTCACAAAGGCAGCAATACCAGGTGAGATCAAACAGAAAGCAATGCGTTTAGGTGTGGTGGTAGGAGAAGTAGGAGTTACCCTCTTCATCTGTCTTGTGCAAGTGTTTCATCTTTTTTTGCTCATGACAGCTGATGGCAATCTTTTGCTTGTGTTTGTCATGCAGTCCCAGCCATCACTTAAAGACCCCCCATATTCACACGCGAGGCTTTTCTGTCATCAAAAGGCCCGTCTTTTGTCTCATAACTGACAGAGAGATTAATAACCCTCACATACGTTTACCTCACTTGTAAAGGCCACCTTTGGGTTGGGAACGACTTCAGAGAAAATACGGAAACTGGAAGATGACATGGGTGAGAAAAATAATACAAGAGGAATATTTTGAGTTACACAGTATTGTTTCAACATGCACAACAAAAAAAAAATGAAAAAATGAAAAAATGAAAACAAACACAAGATATGTAACAAAAAGCTCAGGCCTGGGTAGCAGCCCCGGGTATCTGTCGTATCCAGTGTCTCCACCAAAGCTCTTGTTTTCCAGTACACAGTGACGGAGACAGCAGACACAGTAGGTAAGTGTTTGTGTCGGGCCAGGCCTAAGCCCCTTAGACTCCGTTAGTCCCCTGACGTCTACTCAGGTTCCTCAGGTTCTCAGGGTTGGACCTGTGTTCTGTTCTTTACATGCTACCATGACATTGGCCTTCAGTGGCCACAAACACAAACAGTAATTGTGATAGACTCACACAAACAGGCATATAAGCACACACACACACACACACACACACAGACACACGCGTGTACACACACACACACAGCCTTACACCCCTCCCTTTGCATAAAGAGCATCCCATTGGAATGTAGTGGTGTGTGTGTCTGACGCCACGCTAAGCCACCTCAGTCCTGCTGAGGAGTCTACTTTTGCAAGCCCTGTCGTCTACGTCTGGCCATGACAATCATGAGAAAATCACTAGGTGCCTCTGGGGCACATCTCCCAGGTTACAGGTATGCCTGTTGACACATGCCAAATCCCACTCTTTCTCTCAGGTTGGTGGTGAACACGCTGGAACGCCCTGTCTAAACCGCAGACATCACATAGGCCGCTGAGCAGGGCAGGACATGTTGGGTCGTGATGGAACCACTGGCTGCGTTGATGCCTTGTAAACATGCGTGAGTGTGAACCTGTATGTTCATATACACTTAACAGCAACAACACCTATGAACACATGCATGATGGTTGCTGCGCCCAGCCAGTGCCCCAGTGGGCTACTGTGGTTCTGTTGGCCTCTGGACGCCTGCAACAAGCTGCAGTTTGGCCTGTTCTGGGCGGGCTGTTGATGGACAGGAGTGTTGGCACATTCCACTGACAGGTGATGGGAACAGATCCTATTTGATCTACAGTGTGTGCCGAGAGAAAAGGAAAAGGCAAAGAAAATAAAGTTACCACACTTCCCGTCTGTGACTATCCCTATGAGGTGGAACATACAAACCTACAGTAGTGGGTAATGAAGACGCTGACACGATATGATGACAATTTCAACAACTTATAATAATATCTTATATAAAGAAAGTAGCATTTGCCCAAATATGGTATAAATCTATGGTAGTATTTTATCAAGATATTCTATTATTTGATACTTGGCAGTGACACTAACATACATAAACATTCTTCATGTTTATGGATTCTCCTCAGAGCTAGAAGTTAGAAACTATAGTGATATTTTATCATGGCAGGTTCAGTGTCTGACATTCTGTGACATTTATTGTTTGCTCAGGCCACACCCTGACGTTCACCTGCAGTGGTTACAAAAAAAAAAAAAAAAAAAAATCCCCAATGAGTGTATTTGTTTTATCCATTCTGGGTTTTTAGTTCAGGACACAATCACTTTCTTTCACAGTGAAATTTGGGAGGTGAGGGTAACGCAGTTTAATGTTGGATGCCACCTGCTGTATAATAGAAGTCGCTCTACAGACAAAACTACGATAATGAAAACACTACTCATACAGTATTTTACCATCACCTGTATTCTATATATTTTAAACCCTGGGTCTTTGAATCACTGACACTGATCAAAGTGTTACTGGTTGCAAAGAGATTTCATTTCAATATTTGGAATATCAACATACAAGAGTTGTCAGGAAGCTGGACTCCCTCCAAACCTTCTCCAAAGACTCTGGACTCCACTCCTGTTCCAAACCAAAAACAGGAATAATATCTGCACTTTGAGGTTGTCTTTGCTGCTATGTCATTATGCTAATAACGCAATATATAATGTATGTTGCCAAAAAGTTAGAATTAAATAATTGTAACTCGTCTTTTGATTATATGATTGTGACAATGTGATTTATTCAGGATAAATAAAATATAACTGGGACTTTGTGCATAGTGCAACTGGTCTAAGATGATTACTAATGTGTATAAATATGGAGTGAAAATAATGTGCATGAAACTAACATTATTTCAAGTTTTTGGGCAACAATCTATATGTCATATATAACTATATCGTTACATAATTAATATTTTCCTTTTTATATTGTGTGTGTTTATGTGAATTAATTCCCTGCACCATGTGTCTGGTACATATGTAAAGTGAGTTGATAGTAAACTGACTTATGACAAATGTTAAGATTTTTTTTTTTTAAACAGAATGAGTATAAATTGATCATACCATAAAATAACACTTTGCAGAGTCTACTAACTTTACCTTTTTTCACAATGTTACAGATTTACTAAGTTCATAACATTTATTAACAATTCCATTTATTTCATTACTTGTTATTTTTTCCCTGACATGTTGACTTATATCCTTCATCACATTTCAATAGTAACCTGCCAAACACAGCCTCTCTGACTCGTGTCAATTACATTATTTCTTTGAAATTTAAGATCTTATTTAGGACAGACTACAGAAAATGCTGGTGGGACATTTACATTGAAACTGAGGTAAACTCTTCGAAGGAAACTGATCTAAAAATCATAAACATTTAGGCAGACATATGGGTACAGTTACAGTCAGATCATATTACAGATAGTCACTCACTGTCTAGCGGTATCTTAACATTTCACTCTACCCGTGACATCACAAAAATCTTCTTTTTAAGTTCAGTAATGCTTAAAACCGCACTGCGTATCACAATACACCTTAAGACTGCTAACCGCAAATGCAAACAATGCCATAATGCATTCTCTATACTTTTAATGCGGTATTGTCTCCACTCACAAACAGTGACATCCTTTAATGTGGGAAGATAATACTGGTTTTACGATTGAAATGCTACATTTCGTGAAGTATTTGTTGTGCCGCCATGGTGACTAAAACCAGGCGTAGGAGGAAACAAAGTTGTAAATAAGAACAAGCTTAGTAGTAGGAAATTCAGATGAACAAGTCGCCATTATTAAAACGTGAACAGGATGAAACTGCTAACACCACATAGCTAAAAGGTGACACATGGAGTGGCCGGTGTGCCAAATGCAAAATTTATGTCAGTAACCTTGTTTGTACTGTAGCTACCTCTCAGCACTATCTCTACTTGATTGTTTTCCATTGGCAGGTATCTGTCAGCCTTGCATCGAGAGGAGGCAAACTCACAGCATGGTGTTGAGACATTCACACCCCTGAAGCTGTATTATGTTTCAAAGGAGCCTTGACATATAGACAAGCAAGAGCAAGTCTGTAGCAAATACTGTTCAGTGGTGAGGGGGGAAAAATTTAAATAAGAGTCACTTTTGCCGTCCAAAATGCTACTATTTGGTTTGCTGCAGCCTGTTAAGTGTTAAGAGGTGTTTAATTAATTTGAGTCGCTTGTGGCAGCGGTACATTTGGTAAGTGTATCACGTGTTGTTCCCATAAACAAGGCTGTCTTGTATTTCCTGATGCCTGCCTCGCACGCCATTTTCCTGGATGCACTGTACTGACAAAACTTGAAAGACTAAGGAATGAAGGGAAGAGGAGCTCAGGCCTGTGTGAGTATTTAAGTGCTTATAGCTCCTTCTATGAATATGTACGCTCAAATGTATGTTTGGGGAGTGGGTTGGATGTTGGCTTGTGGAGGGAAGGTGGTTCAGCCACCGCCCTGACTGACTTCCAGGCTCCCCGGCAGAACCGCAGAGGCCGCTTCCCCCCTCTGCCAGATTCAACACAGCATCCACGAAACAAACACAAACTCCCACTGTTCTCCTCTACGTGGCTTGCAGTGGTTGTGCAAGACGTTTGCTAGAAAATCCTTGTTTATATCGCAACCATAATACAGTAGATCTACAAAGAGGGCCTCCAGCCCACGCCAGAACCACTCAAAACATTACTGACCACCTTCTAAACATTGAAACTGAGCCTCATTGCAACGTAAAGGTTTGGGACTACGGAGGTTTGGCTCAGTTTAGTTAAATTCTGCTGATACTTCGACAAGATTTTCACATTAATCAGTCTATTATATTTCCTCTGACCATCCAGTAAATGTTCATATTTTTTTGTTTACCTGCAGAGTGATTAAAATAAAGAATTAAGAATCAAGAATTTGTGGTATCAAAATCCACAGTATAGTATATGTCAGGTTGTAAGAGGCTCAGGAGGGCTGGTCCCCTCATGTCCCCCTCCATAAACCTCCAGCACGCCTCCCAGTCTAAGCACTGCCACTCTGTAATTGTGGAGAAACCACAGCACACAGCCCCATATATAAATACCCTATTCTCCCAGCCTTGTCAAAATAAAGGTTGTGTGGGGAGAAAGAAATAGGCCTTTTTGGTGGCCCTCTCCCCCACTTTGGAGCTATTTTTGAGTAAAGTAACTCTTTACCTTTGACTGCATCTGAGTATAATATACATATATATGGGTGCATTTTTGAAGGTTTCATCCTTGTAAGACACAAGTATGATCCACGGTTAAATGGGTAGAGTTCCTGCTTGTCTGACGTGACACCTTTTATTACAACATACAGGTGAAGTGATGTGACTAGAAACAGGGAGGCTTAAATCCTTTAACACAGCGATAAAGAGAAAGAGTTACAGCGATCTGCAAAGAGTCGTCTGAGCTGTGTACACACTGCAGACTGTTGACGTGCAGCCTGCTTTGATGTTTACCGTCTGCGGAGACTTCCTCGTTTTCTTTGCTGCCCACTCACCTGTCTGTGTCTACAGGAGAGTCTTGCCTCCTCTGCACACAAACACACAAAAATGCTTTAAAATATGTTTGTCACTAGGTATGTTCAACTTGTTACTTGCCTTTAAAGGTCGAAAAACGCCCCCTTTTACACTTTGTCTCATGCACTGAGACTGATGTAAAGTCTGACAAGCAAAAAAAAAAAAACCCTTTGTATTGAGAACCCACAACAAGAGGCCAATTGAGCCACAGACAACAATGTATTAGGTTATAGTCTTAAATAATATCCGAAACTCATCGCCTATAAATAATGGTGGGAACAACAAATACTCAACTATTATGTTGCACTTTACTTAAAGTTTTCTAGTTTATGCGACTGTGTTTCCAGTTAAACTATAGAAAAGTGTCATTTTTACTCCTTTTACTCTTGTCAAAACTATCTATTCTAGCTCCAAAAGTGTTGATTTCACTGAAAAATGATACTTGATGGGTTGAGAAAATGTTCCTTCTTAGTTAAATAAACACTTTAAGAAACCTTATAGTAGCTGCAAAATATATTCCCACAAAGCTGAAGAGGGCTGTTTTATATCTTATAAAAAGTGGTTGTTGCTGTGTTTCTGCAAACATGTTCTGACCTTAAAGTACATGAAAACTAGCACTATATAAACATTACAGTCATTATTAATAGAGGACAGTAGAACAGGGTGTTCTGAATAAATAAATAAATAAATAAATAAATAAATAAATGTTAATACAGTTCAAAAGCAATGTTTAACAAGTACAAGCACAAAGGTTCAATATAAGACACTTATTTGAATTTAAAAAAGACTAAAACGGGACATTCTTAAATTCAGGTCAACCCAAACCATCAATTTAGTTTAACAATAGTTTGCAGAGCAAAGAAGAAGAAAAAAAAGATTCTGAAAAAATGACTTTACTTACGCCTCATATAACCACCATGTGTTGTTCCGCTGCATATCTCTGTCGTTTTATATTTGACAAAAAGTGTTGAGAAGAAAGCTGAAAAAAATGTAATTTTAAGATTCTCTGTTTGGTTTCTGTTCTAGAATGTTCAGGTTTCCAAGAAACATTCTTGCCCCTGATCAGTCAGATCTGTAGTCGTCTTTATACTGTATAATGGCAGGAAATCGCGCATTTTACACTTATGTTTAGGCCCCTGCCTTCAGGGAAGAGGTACCCTCCAAGTAGGAAAGTGAGCTCTTTTCACTTTAAACGAGTCTACATGATATTAGGATAGTTATGCATGTCAAAGCATTGAAGAGTTTCACATATACAGCAAGTGAAGACTGTACGTTTTGTCTATTTAGTGTCAGCAAGTTTCATTAAGGATTTAGCCACCCTGCTCACTTTCAGCTCAAATGTCATGACATGATGGATAGGCTTTGGGATGGATTCTAAACTAAGCATGGATGCACACACATGAAGCCAAAATGTAAAATGTATACTCATGATATGTATATGTTCTTGCAAACATGCACATAGTATGCTTAACACAATTTCTTTCCTTGCTTTCTGTCTCACACACCCACACATACACACACAGGCAAGCAGCCATGGGAGGAGGGAATGCGAGGAATGCTCCAAACCCCGGGCTGGTGTTCTGACTCGTCCCAGACTTCATGCCGTCACCACCGGGGTCTGTGGCCAGACCTCCCTGTGCCAGACCCACTGGCTCCAACACCCGCCCAGGCCAGCCGAGCTGCAGCTCGCGACCCATAATTAACCAGCAAGCCGCACATCAGCGCACATCCCCTCCCCCTCCCCAGACTACTGCAGGGGCCCCTTCCAAACACAGAGAGAATATACCGCTGCCTGTAGATCAGGATGTTCTGGAAGGTTTTGCAGCCCACTGCCTATAAGAGGAGGCATCAGCTGGAGGGGGAGGTATCGATGATGTGCTGTATGTGTGCATATTAACAGTCATGTGTCAACGCTCTCAGGTTTTCAAGTATCATGGCTGCACTTTTCCACGTGACATTAACGCGTAATTATACCCGCTAAGGCCTTCTTGGCAAAGATCAAAGTTGTGGAAGAAAATGATTTTCTGAAGAGGTTTTGAACACTTGAGAAAAAAGGAGTAAAGTACTTTTTGATTAAGAGGAGGCAAGTGTGTGTATGTGCATCAGACGTAATGTCAGGGTACCTGTAATTCTCCCAGACTGGCATAATTATGGCTGAGCTGTCAGCTTGTACACTTGTGCAGTAAGCAGTGATCTTCATTCTTTTAAGGTTATGCTCTTGTTCAGACAGGAAAGACCTTTATTCAGGGTGAGGTTTCTTTATATTTGCCAGAGGGTCAATCCAAGAATCGTATACCAACCATCTTTGGCACGCATGAGCTTTAGTGATAAACACCGACAGAAATGCCCAAAGAAAAACTATTTATCACCTCTCAACCTGTCCTCAGATTCTCTCTGTAATCCCAGCAGTTTGAAGACTGTTAGTGAAATGAACTCCTAAATACATGCTCAACCAAGTCTGATTTACGGACTTTAAAATTCACCATTAAACATTTTGAAAAGCAATGACCTGACTCCATCAAGTGCGAGACATAAAGTCATAAAACGCCATCTATGCCTCCTCTTCCATGTCAGAGGAGCCTCCTTCCCGCTGATGTGGGGTCATGGCTTGTAAATTTAACAGGGCTTCCTCAAGGAATACCTCATCCTTTGAAAGAGAAACAGGAAAATTACACGGTGGACAGCCCACTTGGTTTTTCACCCCCTTTCTTGCACTGTAATTTGCCTCTGGAGTGGGTCGGCCTAAAATAACCTTAACCTAATATTCACAACATAGGGAGACTTTGAGAGATGCTGGAGGTCTCCCCTTGGGTGGCGGGTGGTGAGTGGACTGTCCTGAGCCTGTAGGCGTGTTAAGAGATTGTTTACTTGCTTACCTCTCTCATATTCATCCAGACCACGTAGGCGAGGTACTCATTTGAGCTTGTGTACATGAATGTTCTCTGTATGTTTGTAAGCATATTCGACGTAAACACAGTCAGACACATCTGGTCGACTGAGTCTACGCCCATCGTGTCTGATTTGGTGGTTTATCGCAAAAAAAAATATTGCAAATATCAGATCAGTGTTGTCTTGGCAAATGGACCCCGCAGTCCTGTTTCAGTATTATTCCCTACGTCTGCAGCACTCGACTAGGAAAACCACTAAACCCAATTGATGGGCATCAAAAGAGAAATGCCCATGATCTCACTTGAACCAAAGTTTCCTACAGGCAGGTTTCTCATTAATCTCAGGCTCCGCTCTTCTTCATATCCTCATCGTATTTCCATGATCAGCAGCCACGACGCCCCCAGATGTTTATACAGGGAAGGCTAGAAAAGGATAGGCTCAATGTCAGCCCTGGTATGCATTCTTTATATACAATATCCTTAAATCTGACAGTGATTGGTGAGGTTATTATGTTGCAAAATACAGTATTTCTCACATGTATTTCATCTATGGCATGTGATTAGTGAGTCAGTGTGTTACAGGGTGTACATTTTTTTGTCTTTTGCTGCGGGTTATGAGTAAATTGTGTTGAATAATGGGACTAAATTAGCTTTTAATAAAACATTAAATTAATTCCTTTCCCAGGGCACACCACACATGCCTGCAGACATACACCAAATACACTTCCTCATAAAAGCATTTGCGTTCACATACAAAAGCACACACTAACCTACCCCCTTCCCCACCCACACACCCCATTCCCTCTGCCTCTCTCTCTCTCTCTCTCTCTCTCCCACCCCCCATCCGCCCCTCAACCCCCCAACACTCACACACATACACACCACACCACAAGGCACCACACACACTGGTTCTCATATGGAATATCGTGGGTGGCGCTGGACCGGTAGAGAGCTCTGTAAATAGCTCGGGAGCAACCCCTCCATTTGAACGACCCAAATTTCCTTTTCTGAGGTCGGCTGCTGGGCCTGGAAGTGCTGTGCAGCAAGCCTCCAGTCGCCACGGGAGACCACAATGGCCACGCTGACAGCACTTCACAGCGACCACGCCATGGCAGGGGTGACCAGATGGCCCTCCGCACACATCACAAGAGCACACCGAGGCCTCACACACACACACCTCATGCGTGCATATACAGTATGCAACGGTGCATTGAGCCATGGATTCATGCACCTCCTCTATGCCGTATATACGTGCATGTCTGTGGAGATATGTGCACAGTCATTAAAACACAATTCTGTACTAAATGTGTTCTTCTGCCTTCAAAGAGATAAATGCATAGGAACACACCACAGGTCCGTGGAACTATATTCTGTTACAGACACTGTCACAGGCAGAGACAGTGGGAGGGACCATGGGAGGATGTGTGTGGTGCATGTTTGTACATTTGGTTTGTATCCGTATGTGTAGGAGGCGATTAGTTTGCTTTGCTGTTTGAGTTTAAGTATTTGTGACATTGGTTTGTATCATATATGTGTGTGTGTGTTTGTTAGATGGACAAAAATCCACAGACGAGAGATGGAAAAACATTGAAATGGAAGAGGTCCTTACCACTCGACCACATATCAGTTCAATTTCACGGCTAGGCGTTTACACAGCAGGTATACTGTACTTTGGTTAAATAATAACTCAGCCATTTGCAGCTGTTGTGGATCTGATTTTATGACCAACTACCTTCAGATTAGATGTTAAATCGTTTCGCATGTCAATCAAATAAATCCAGTTCCTCTCCAAAAATAGTTATTTTCATTTGCAACAGCCTGTCTTAATGTATTATACCGTGTAGAAAAAAAATCCCAATATTTTTACTGTAAAACAATACATCAAACTGTAAACATATTTCTAAGAGTAACATGTAGATTTAACATTTTAAACATGTAAATGTAATATTGAATGTAAACAGTAAATATTCTGCCCCTTACAGTGTTTTCCAAATACTCTAGGTTTAAACTGGGACAAATTTAGGGTTCAGTGTCTTCAGACTTTTGCAAGGACACTTTGGCATGTGAACAGTCAGAGCTAGGATTCAAACTGCCAACCCTTTGATCAATGGACAACCCACACTACAAACTGAACCACAGCTACCCCATTTTTGTACATATTTAACAGTTTAAATTGTTAAATGTTTACTTCTTTATTACTTTTTTTAAAGTCAATATGCTGTTATTACAACAATGCAGTCTTGCAATTTAAATGACACTACATTGTTTTCTCGAGACAATAGAAATACATCGTTTCTACATACAAATATGTTTTGTTAACGTTAAAAACTACAACTACATTTGCTTTAATCATTAGCACAAAACTCTTGTCAAATAAACAACACCATTGTCTTTTCACTTACAGGTTTTTGTTTTGTGTTAATAGTGTATAAGTACTCCTACCTATCTTACAAACTGAATGTATTAACCAAAACATGTCGTTCATCTTGAAAACAAATGTTGCAAGAAGAAACACAAAAATATGCCTCATGTAGCAGAACTACTTAACTTTAGTTTGGGCTCATTGCAGTTTATTGCAGCATATTTCAACTGGCCTTTCAATGGTAGTATCTTTTAAACGTGTGGGAAGATAGGTTTAAGGTTTCATACATAATGTCTGTAATGATGCCTGGTGATATGGAGGTAGAATAAATAAGTCATAACCAAAGAAGAATGTTACATTCTGTCAGATACATCACTATTGTTGCATCATAATCTGTTTGTGCAATTTTCTCACGTTTACAATGTCATGGATAATCTTTGGTCATCAAAATGCCCTCACTTTACTTGAATCGAAGTGAAAATGTATGCCAAATTTTATTATAACATTATAGGAAATGACAGACATGTATATAAATGTGCATGGATGCATCCAATAATCTGATTACTATCACTTTAACACTGAAGGTGAAAAAAAAAATCTATTAGAGCCAGAACAGACTTAAGAACAGTCTTTTTTTTCCTAAAAGCCCCCCAGCCCCCAAGTAACATGTGTGTATGTGTGTATGTGTGTATGTGTGTATGCATGTGTTTAGCAATTTTATATATTATATATATATATATATATATATATATATATATATATATATTTTTTTTTTTTTTTTTTATTCACACATTACTTACATCTTTAATTACCCATTTATTATTATTTATTTTAGTATACTATTGTTTTTATGTTGTACTGACTGAAAGAACATGTTCAAATATCATTGGACATTGTTGTATGATGACAATAAAGTCTGTATCATTTCTAATGTTAATCTGAATGTACAGAATATTTTGTTCCTCGCTGCATTGACTTTATTACATGGTGATTCCAGGTAGTAGGAAAGCAAAAGTATGCTAAGCTAATAATAAACAGTTGAAGGGCCATTCTCTGAGGTTTTTACACCATATATTGCACAATAGCTCTTCCAAGAAACAAATAATCCTTACAAGAAACATAAATGAACTATGAGAGACAGTGAAACATGAGGGTTTGGCCAGTGAATGAAGCAAAAACAAAAGTATACACCCCATGTCTTTCCTTCAAAGGCCATTTGTTTGTAGTGGAGCGACTGAATGTTGCCATTCATGTCGGCCATTTTTACCCAGGACAATATTTTATAAGCCCTTCAGAGAGGACCTTTTCGCTTCCTTTTCCTGTGGTTTGGCGCAGGCTGAGCTGTCGGGAGAGGGGAACAGCCAAACGCAAATGTAGATGCACAGCTTGGCAGACTCTCTACGGAGTGTCCTGACCAGACAAAAGCAGGGAGAAGAGAAATACAGCCATTTATTTATATTCCCTGTGGTTTTGCGTGTTGCGTCCTAGACATCCAGACCCCGGGTGGATATTCCGTCTAAGGATGAAGACAGATGGATGGCTTTCCATTGACATAGTTAAAGGAACTTCAGGATTAATGTCAGATCCATATGTGTTAATCGAGTGTGAGCTTTTGATGTGTGGTCCACCCCCCCCCCCCCCCCCCCCAATTCCCCCGGCCCCCACCTCCCCTTTTTTTTTTTTTTTTTTTTTTTTTCATTTTTGAAGTATAATGCAGGTTATAGTTGAAGACAGACTATCCTTCTCTTAAAATCTGACATCTTATGTGATGGTCTATAATGACAGCAAGTGGGAAAGTATGAAATTTGAGTGTTGTCAGATTCAGTGGAATAGACTTTTTCTGTGGGGGGATGACCTCACCACTGTCAGACAAGGTATGGAACCAATTTAAAGGAGCTCCCCTGAATTACTTGAGCGTTCAGTCTTGTCAAACTCCAATACATGTATACCTTACTTTGGGGAAACACAGAATATGAGAGTCGGGGTAATGATTGAGGGGGGAGAGGGGGGGAGAGGGGGGAGAGGGGGGAGGGGGTTAAACAAAAACTCAAACCCAACAGAACTTCTTCCAATAGAAATTTGTGCTCGAAGTCTTTCTGACTCACACCTAGGTACCGTTTCTGTGTGGGAGAGCCCATAAATGAGTCAACCAAAGCTATTTCTATATAGGCATAGGAGATGGAAGGGGGGGAAGGGTTATATATGTTCACACACAAACACATGCACTCTCTCACACACACACACACACACAGTGGCTGCGGCTAGCTAGACCTCACTGGTCAGGAGCCGGTGCCAAGAGCAAGCCGAACAGTGGAACACTGGGAGTCTTGTGCCTGATTTTGGAGCCTCTGGCGCTCTCCCGACCTTGCTTCAAAATACACTGCGGCTTCGAGGAACAGCACTCTCAGCAGTAGGGAGGCCAGGCATGGAAAATTTAGACGCAACAAGAAAGACGCAGGAGAAGAAAAAAAAAAAAAAAAAAAAAAAAAAGCAAGTCAAAATTTATGTGCTCATTCACATTTGCGGCTATGAGCATTTTCTTAATGCTTTTAACACACTCGCAGCGAAGGGAAAGAGTTCTCTGAGAAATTTTCAAATCTGAAAGTGAAAGAAAAACTGCACTGTAAGAGAAGTTTGTCGCCGTCTACAAACAATAGACGGATAAAGTGTTGCGATGTGATGACAAGCGGAACAAAGGGAAATACATTTCGTATCAAATACGCCACGCTAAATCTTATCTACTCATGCAGATAAATGTTTAAACTACAGCACGTTGTTGGTATTGACAAAAGATTTATGCAGTTGTCTTTTTCTTCATGTGTTTGCATTAGTCACTTGTTTCTGTAAGCCTGCTGATCCAGCAATTGTAAGCATGACACAGACTAGTTGCTCTGACTTTTCACCTGACACCAGAGGCATAATAACACCTTGTCTAACTAATAGTGTGTGTTATTACTGCTGTACCCTGTAATCTCTTCTCTTTCTGACGCTGGTAATGACTCGAAATATCAAATTGGCGTACAGTGACATCCTACAGTAGAGTCCATACAAAACACAAATAGTATGTCATAATGTGACACAAACATTCACTCGAACGCACCATCCAATGAGCTCAGCTGAGACAGAAAAGGCAGCTTTGGTCAACAACAGTCATTCTTAGACTGGCAGGCCTTTTGTTTTTATGTTCAAGTTATTTTCCGTGACTGATACGGTTTTAGCTCTGTTGATCCCATTTCATGTTCCTAATTTAGAAACAAATTCAATGTGGCCTGGATGTGGAGTGATTTTGGGGACAAAATTAAGCGTATTCAGAGGAAAGTCATCCAAGCATATTTGGGATATGCATGCATCTTTGGTTGTAGTTGAGCATGAAATAAATATTTGTAAATTTTAAAATGAGTCCATTTGTACTTATGTGTTGTGTCTTTGATATTTGATAGAATGACAAAAATTATATTTATGAAATGAAAAGTTATGAGTACACTGTCTTCAGCAGAGGGGGTAAAGGTACTCACATTCTGTACTTAAGTGTGAAAAAATACTCTGGTAAAAGTAGAAGTACTGATTCAACTTGTCTGAAGTAAAAAATATAAAAGTAAAATTTTTTAACTGTAATAAAGTAGATTTTTTTTTTTTGTTTTGTTTTTTTGTTTTTGCCATGAACGCAATGACACTTATTTAACCAGGAAAAATCTAAAAGGTTTCAAAAGTATCTAAAATAAAGCTTTTAAAAGAGAGTTAATGTGTAGAAATTGTGTTTGATCAGGTCAGTTATTCAGTTTTGTGGGTATGGACAAGAAATTTAAGAAAATGTTTTTAAAAAGTGGCAATTGAGATTAAAAAGTCATCATGAGATTTTTTTTTAAAAAAAATTATAAATATGAGATAAAAAAAAAAGAATGCATAATTTTAAGAGAAAAAGTCAAAAGTGTGAAATAAAAAGTCCAACTTGTGAGATTAAAAAGTCAAAAATTTGAGATAAAATGACACATTTTTAAGGTAAAAAAATCAAATGTGGGAAATAAAAAGTCAAAATTGTGAGATAATAGTCATATAACTATAATATATCATGTTGAAGTACTGATTCAACTCCTTTAATTTAAAAAGCACAATTTCACAACCGTAATCAAGCACAAAAATAAAACAGGTTTTTTTTTTTGCCATGAATGCAATAATACTTATTAAACCAGGAAAAATCGGAAAAGTTTCAAAAGTATCTAAAATAAAGCATTTAAAAGTGAGTTACTGTGTTGATAATCTGTTTGATAGGGTCACTGTACACAGTTTTGTGGGTCTGGGCAGGATATTTAGGAAAAAACGTGTGAAAAAAAGTCACAATTGAGATAAAAAAAATACAAATGAGATTTTAAAAATGCATACTTTTAAGAAAAAAGTAAAAATTGTGAGGTAAAATGTTAAAATTGTGAAATAAAAGGTCAAAATTATGATAAAAATCGAAATTGTGAGATAATAGTCATATAACTATAATATAGATTTTCCCTCTGAAGTGACTTATTTTTCCTACTGTCACATCTGTTTAGTTTAAAAAAGTAACGAGTTCATTCTGAGAATGTAAAGAGAATAAAGTACAGATATTTATTCAAAAATGTAGACAGTAAAAGTAAAAAAGTTGCCAGAAAAATAAACACTCAAGTAAAGTACAGATACCTAAAAATAAACTACTTAAGTACAGTAACGAAGTACTATTACTTCGTTACTTTCTATGAATATGAATTTCTCAGATGGAAGAAAGTGGTGAAAACTACGTCATCACATCACAAACATTATCCATTGAACACAGAACAAAGACAGAATTTTATTCCATCTGACAAATTCATATTCACACTGAAGCCAGTGTCATTTAATTTAGTGAATGTCATTTTTGATCCCAACTTTTTGATTCGTATTTTGCCAAATATCAAACATAGGAACACATTATAAGTACAAATTGATTCATTTTAGAGTTTGTAAATATTGATTTTATGCTCAAATACAACCAAAGACACATGCATATCCCAAAGTCAAAGTCAGTTTCATTGTCAATTCTTCACATTTGTTTGACATACAAAGGTTTTGAAATTACGTTTCTCACTCTCCTGTACATTTATATAAAGTGCAGATGCGCAACAGACAAAAATCCTAGCTAAGTTGGTGAAAAAAAAACCCCAAATAAATATAGTGTAGCGACTTAATACTACTTTCCTAGTGCTGCTAATCTAACCAGGTATAACAATACAGTATTATTATCAATCAATCAATCAATCAAACTTTATTTATATAGCACTTTTCATACAAAAAAATGCAACACAAAGTGCTTTACGGCATTAAAAACATTAAAAACAAGTACCCATCCTTCCCTCCATATATTCACAGAGCACACATACGTACATCAACACACCTACCCGTACATGCACACACACACACACACACACACACACTCTCAGGAGACACACTGTCATGGCAGAGTATGACACAACAAGACAACACAGTGTTGGAACTGAGTACATGTGAGGTAGTAGTAGTATACAGTATACACGGATTACGTTCCTATGAATACACTTAAGTTTGTCCCAATAATCGCTCCATGCCTAGAGTCTCTTTGACTGTACGTCTCTTACTTGGGGAAAATACCCATGTTAGAAGTTTACTGTTCTGGTTGATGGTTTACAGGGTGTTACTTATATGTGTCCGCTTTGAAGGAGCGCAGGTGAGATGGCAGCCACATAAAGAACAGGTAGGTATGGTTGAAGTACAATCACAGACCCATATCAAAGTCTGCGGAAACTTTTCCACACTCCGCTTAGTGCTTCCTTTCATCATTTTATTTTCCTCGACTTTTGCTCAGTGGTGAGCGTTGATGTCGGGTGTTTTCTGTGTATCGGCCAAACAAAGCCAGACTTCCCCATACATTCAGCAGAGCACATCTGAGAGGACGTTTGATCATCTCTGTGTGGCCCCATCCTGTCTGGCTCAGTGTTAATCCCACTACACGAATTAGTACACAAAGTCAGCATTCCTTCAGAGGAAATATAAACAGTTAAATACCTGAGAGAGCAACATTCAAAGTATTTTATTGGGCTATAATCTATTTTTTTTTTTTTTTTTTTTTTTTTTGCTCCATTTATTACATTTTATGAACACCTTCATTCAGGTATTTTTACTGCACTGGGTCTGCATATTATGTTGAAATAAAAACAAAAATAAATGTAGAAAAGAAAGAAAAACAAAGGAAGATAATGGTGGGTGGGTTAGTTTTAAGTTGTATATCATTGAATTTTGCAGTAAAGACAAAAGTTGACTGAATAAAGGAGCCACAAGTAGGACGAAAAGTCTTTTGTGACCTCGGATTTTCCGTTGAATTAAGTTAAAAGTACAAAAAAAACACACACAAAAAAAAAACAGGAAACGAAGATAAAGATAAATGTGTGTATTTCCACGTCCATAGCTGTAAACCACTTTATTCCCACTTTACCAGATAAACAAATTAAAACAGCAGCAGATCTCTGTTTTCCCACAGCATAAAATGAGTGTAAAATATAGGCTACATTTAGTGTTTAACCCATGAGCTGTGTATAAATAGAGGAAGAAGCCTCCGTCACGTCACCCATTGGGTTTGTGGACGCTTGGATTGATGTCTCAAGACGGTCGTCACTATAATGAAAATACACCGAACGATGTCAGCGCCACCAAGTAATTTCAGCTCCTCGATACGGAAAAGTGTGTGTTTTACAACAGTAATGTCGACTTGTTATAATATATGGAGTGGCGCTACAGCCTAGAGGGTAGGCTCTTTATGTGTTAATGCTAGGGTACCATGTGTGTATTGTCATGGGTAAAACACTAAATAAAGACTCAACTGCCCTATGGGGACAATAAAGAAAGTTAATTTAATATAAACATATATGATCATTACTAGCCATGAGGTAGGAGACCATGTTTAATTATATCATCATTTACTCAACATTTGTGATTTAAAAGATATTTGGACAAATGGAATGACCTAAAAAAATATTTTTAAAAAATGATATTTTTTAAATATAAATAATAATACATAATATACAAAAATAGATTTTTTTTTATTTGTATTTAAATTCATATCTAAATTTAAAATAAAATAAAAAAATTGCAATGTGTTGTAAACCAGTGTAAAATCAATTAAAAAAATCAATTAAAATCAAAATTTCCACACTTAAATCCCTCAATGGTGGTGATCTCCACCGTCTGTTCAGAAATGTTGCACTGCAAAAATCCAAATCTTAAAAAGTTTTTTTTTTTTTTTAATAATTTCTAGTCTAAATATTTCATTACACTTCAATATTCACCTAAAGAGTAGCTTTTCAGTGAGATATAAGAAGTTATTTTTTACACAACAGATCAAGAAATGTTTCCAAAATAATTTTCACTTGTTCCATTGTTTTGTTTTGTTTTTTGCTTAATTCAAGATTTTATTCATTTATGTATTTATATATATATATATATATATATATATATTTATTTTTGCTTAATTCAAGCAATTAAATCTGTCAATGGAACAAGTGAAAATAATCTTGGTAATATTTAACCCTTTAATATCTGAGACTTTAACAGTTCCGATCAAAAATTAATAAAATAACAAAATCGACAATAACAGCCAAAAATGTGTAATAAACAAAAATAATGAGTGACATGAACAAAATAAGACACGTGGCACAAAAGTGAAGAAAAAGAATAAAATACAATATTAAATGTAGAAATATAAAACTAAATTAACAGAATTAAGTATAACTAAATAAATAAAATTGTAATTTTGTTCCAGTAGTTTTATTTCTTATTTTTTCTAAATCAGTTGCTTTTTGACACCTGTTTATTTCCATATATCTGATCCATGGACAAAACTCAGTAAAATCACAGTAAAAAAACAAAACAAAAAAACAGCAATTTATTTCTGAATATTGAAACTAAACCATCCTTTCAGAACGTGTCATCGCCAAAGCATCAGGGGTTAAAGCATAAAGATTTTCAAAATCTATTATCTAAAAATAAGTCCTTTATATCTCACTGAAAATCCACTCTTTAGTTAATGATATTTTATTAGACATTTAGACTAGAAATGGGATTTTTGTGAAAATGTCTCTGCACCTTCGACAGAACTTGAGTGAGTTTGACTTGTTTTAAAATGTGCTGACAACTGAAATAATGGCTGTATTACTGTTAAAACAATCGCTTAAATGAAACTGACCTTTTTCCACATTAAATTAGATACTACTTTAGTATCTTTACCACCAATTTTGAGTCACTTAAATTGTAAAGTTATCTAAATTATTATCTAAAATGAAAACATCACTTATGAAAATGGTGTAAAAATGTATTTGTCTCACTGTTTGTCTGCAGCAGCACACTGGAAAGGCCACAAACACGTTACAGGGGAAATTCTCTGAACCAAGTTGTAATATATATATATATTTTTTTTTTTTCTGCTGTAACGGTGGAAACAACGTCAACTGTAGTTTAAAATATTTTACATAGAATTAACCTGACAGCCTCAGTCATGTTTTTGGCTAAATTTTAATATCTGCCTAACTTTACTCTCCTATCACTGTTGCTTAATTTTGCATCATGTCGTGAAAAACAAAAACAAAAAGAAAGTACGACTTACGACTAACAAAGTGAAACCTGGGGTCTGACAAAAACTGCCAGTTCATTTAAATCAGGCCTGAAAACATTATTGTTCACTGGAGCTTTTACTTAGATTCTCAATTGTTTTTAAGTATCTTATTTTAATTGCTGTTTAATCATTTTAATTTTCTTATGTTTTATGTAAAGCATCTTGAATTACGCATACATTTGCCTTGTCTAATGATATATCACTGTGTGCATAGAGCATAACTATATACGTATCAACCCATAAAGACCCAAAAATGCACCACTTAATAAAACCATCTATTGATGTCAAATGTTTAACACTTTGAACTTCCACTCAATTTCGCCTAAATTTCTTAATAAAGTCAATTGAATGCTGTTCTTGAACTATTTTGAAAACATCCCATTGGTGTTTGATTATATTATAAATGAAAATATTAAGATAAAAACTGCAATATTGGAGGCAGGTCCTGTTAAGTGATGCAATAGAAAAAACATTTGTGGATATTTATTGATGTTTTGGACGACATATGGAGAATTTATTTTTTTTTGTTTTGGATGTTTTTGTTGGACTACAACTGTGTTAGTTAGAATATGGTTCCTCTGTGGATAATTTTGAGACATAAAGGTTCACACATGTGGTTTATCATTTGTATTTTGAACAAATGAATGACTGTACCTGCTGTGGTTATCTTCTGATGTGTGAGAATCTCCGGTCATGTGACCATTCAGGACAGGTTTGGGTAGTTTAACATTTTTGAGCAACTACTTCCTGCCTTTGGAAGTTTAAAAGGTTAATATCTATTCATCCACTAATACATGTAAATAATTGGTGCCAAGTGCAGTTTGCCATATTTTCATCATCATCATCATCATCATCATCATCATCATCATCATCATCATCATCATCATCATCATCATCAGATATGACCAATTTGAATGTTCGGAGGCGTCATAGTGAACGTGGAAACACTCATCTTCTACAACATTGATTCACCAGTAAAACTTCCTGAAAAACTCAATTTTAAAAAAAAATTAAATCTGCTTAAATATTTTAATAATTTAACACCATTAATATAAAAACATTTATATATGCCAAATTTGAAATATATTGAAACAGAATTTATGTTTTTATAAACTTGAAATGTTGGCCTATTATAAGTAAATGGAACAAAATATATTATTTTTTAATTTAACAAAATAAGCTATCATTTAGATATTCTGCAGAGTGATGTCTAAAATTAATCTCTACATCTCTGCAAGGGAAATTTGAGTTCAAATGTAAATTTCTGTAGCAATTTAAAATGTCTATTACAGTGGTGTCCAATTTTTTTTAGAAAGTATCAGCTTTCGACATTAAATGTGTTAAATCTTACATACTTTAATAAGGCGAATCAGAAAACAAATGATAAAAGTGCTGGTTAACTCATGTTTTTTTATATATATATGGTGGTTTATACAATGAATGTGTAAATATTCCACTAGAAAGAACCTGTAAAGTGAATGGACCATAATGTGAGTACAGTCTCTGCACATTTCTGACAAATAAATATAATGGTTTTTAAGACGATTTTAAGACCTTTAAGTATAAAATAAATAAGACCACTACTGTACTGCGGAAAAATACATACAGTAAAAAAAAGATTTAAAAAAATTTTAAAAGCACACTCAATAAGGTGGAGGCTTTAAAATAAGCCATTGTTGGCTTTTTACCTCTCCCTGCACTTTAATTATATTTATTGCTGTATTCTTTTTTTATCTTTGTTTTGTTTGTGCTCAATAAAAAAAAAAAAAAAATTAAAACCACACACTCTAGGTTGAGTTCAAAGCATATCGTCTGCAGAACCCACAGTATTTCCGCCGTTAGCATAGCGGCTGGAGCGAATGCAGCTAAAACACTTGTGCTGGGACCTAGCGACACTAAAGGCACTAAAGGTGTTACACTTGCATTAGTGAGCGTTGGGGTGAACATTTTAATGGGGACCGTTGTTGCCTGACTAGCAGCATAGTGTGTATGCTTGTCCTCTTTCATGTGAGCGTCAAGGCTTTTACAGCCCATTGTTGTTCCTACCGTCATGTCCGACATTAGTTTCTGATATATTCATATTCATATTCAGACCCTGTTTTTGAACCAACTGTTGTATTTCAGCTCCTCAAACACACTTATCACTGAACTTGCACTTCCTCGTCTGGGTTCATGTTCACGTATGACTGTTCCAAACCACTTCTTCTTCGTCTGTTCTACTCAGTGATGTAAATGTTGGCTAAAAGGACACCCTGCCGCCTGCAATGTGATTCCTGCACTATTAGACGCGCTCTATGATAGAGCAAACATCCACTTTTTCAGCATCTTGATAACAAACAATGCTAAATAAATAACTAGCGTGGGAAAGAAATCCAGACATGTTTTTTTATTACCCGTAGGCTACCCAGATTAAATATAATACCTCCTATGTGAAAATTAATGCCATGCTTCAAAAAATGTACTTATTAAGACCCTAAAAACCACATATTGTAAATAAGACTTTTTAAGGACAGTGTTTTGACCAATATTCCTTTGGATTAAAACCTATTCCCCTGTTAATTTTAAGAATTTCACAAGACTTATCTTGGAAACTTGAGCCAACCAGCATTTAAGATTTGAGTTTTTATTCCAGAAGCATTTTCCTTATAGACCAGTTAAATTTAATCTGAGCATTGATGAACATCTATATAATGAGTTAATTCAACATAGGAGAATACAGAATGTTCCCTCAAAAAACAGAGGATAATAGTGTAATATATAGTAATAAATCATTTAAAATACTTAAATATAGAGAAACATTTATTTGAAAACTACCACAACAGTAGCACTTGGACATGATGTGTTTAAGTGTCATGGGAAATTAGTGAGTTCACAGGAAATATTATGAAAATTTAAAAAATGACCTGACAATATAATATGGATTTTAATAATATAACACTTGGTAAATCTTTCTTCCTGACAATGATTGTAAATATATCACAACTAAACTTTAAACCTAAACTTGTGGTAGACTTGGAAAAATACTGCAGTTTCCTTCTGTCATGTGAGTAATGCAGAAGAGGTAATGAAATCAAATGTTTTGTCTACGACTCAGCCTTTACACCTCAACACACCTCATCACACTTCAACACGGAATGAGTTATGATGAACGGACACGCCCATGGGTGACGGACGGCAGGAGGGAAAGAAGAAGGGTGGGAGGTGAGATGTGTGTGTGTGGGTGCGGGGTGGGGGGTGGGGGGGAGGAAATTCAAAAATTTGGGTCAAAAAAAGAAAAAGATGAGAACGTGAGTGAAGCATTGGAAGCTGGGATGATGGGTGATGGAGGGGAAGAGAGAGGAAAGCGGGGGGGGGGGGGGGGGTCATGAGGAGTGAGTGAGTGAAGAGCTGAAAAAGGAGGGTAGTAGGAGGATGAAGGGAGGAAGAGAGGGGGGTTGCTTCCTGTCGCCATTCCTGCCTGCCCACATAGACAACCAGAGAAAGAGAGAGAGAGAGAGAGAGAGAGAAAGAAAGAGAGAGAGAGTCTGGGAGGACTGCAGGCCACATGACATTCTCTCTGGGTCCCTTGCTTTTCCTCTGCGCCGAGTGATGTGCTCCCTCCCTCCCTTCCCGTTCCTCCCTCTCTCCCTCCCTTCCTCTGCCCTTCAAAGCTTCGACATGTCATCTCCAACCACAAAAACAGAGGTGGGAAGACTCGCTGGCGCTACCGCTGCCTCAGGGTGTCTGGCACTAAAGCTGCCTGCAAATACAGCAGGGAGAGAAGGAGGAGTGAAGAGACAGAGTCAGAGGGAAAGAGAGAGGGAGGGAGGGAGGGAGGAAGGAAGAAGGAGATAGAGACAGAAAAGCAAAAAAAAAAGAGAGAGAGAGAGACAGGGAGCAGGACAGTGTGCATTAAACAAGCCTCGTAAAGCCCCTTGGCATCAAAGTGTGTGTGGAGACGAGCTGTTATTAAGGTGGAAAAGGCTAAGAGAGATGAGTCCTGTGTCTCTGCGTTGTGTTTTTTTTTTATTTTATTTTTTTTATTGACACTCCTGCAACTGTGCCGTCTAGCTCCACACAAAGCAGTCATGCAGCACACTGGAGTTTAAGAAGAGTGATTGAGGGAAAAAAGTTTAAAAAAAAAAAATCCCCCAAACTATGGGGTAAAACCTTTCAGATGCTGAACCGGGATGTTCTAGCTGTGTGGCCCGTCCCACCATTACAACCACAAAAACACAATGATAGCCATAAAGGTTGGACAAATGGGATAAATTCTACTTAGCTTAATGTAAAATATACGCCAACCACAAGCCCATAATTGAATGTATCTTCTCCCATTCTGATGTATTTTCCTCCCTCAAGACACTGTCGTATTTTCTGTGACTGTAAATATATACCGTAGACGGACGTTACTGGTGAATAACTGACTCCAGGCCAACTGTTTGCAGCTCGGATACCACAAAATTTGCAGATTGATTTAAGGAGCAATTATGCACTTGGCTTTTGAACCTCTGAGGGTTTGGAAATGAATTGGTGATTGGCTCCTCGACAAAGTAAGCACATCTGACCGTACGAGAACTTAGCCATAGGCTGAGAGTGTCAGTGAAGCCACAAAAGCCCAGCAAACAAGAACATCACTAACGGGGCCAATTATGGGCCTCCAGGGACCAGTGGGTTCTGACCTAAGAGCCAACAGATGAGCACTGTAGTGAGACTGGGAAAAGACAACAAACAATCATATGAAACAGCGGGACCCAACATGGAGGAAGAACGACCTACATAGATATGAGAAAAGGATTGAAATGTACGCTTCAGTCACTTAAAAAGGACATTTCTAATATTTATTGTAACCCTTAAAGATCAAGGGCTCCTTCTGTGACCATTTCAAAATAGTTTTATCTTAATATTTAGCTTTTCTTTAGTGGTTTAATCATATTTTCGATGGGATATTATGCTCTGTATTTTGCATTGTTATTTGTGAAAATCTGTGTTTAATTTTGTGATCATGCAGATCCTCATTGAGGGTCAAATTTAAAATGGGGGGTTATATTAAAAATGCAGAAAACTAAAGAAAATGTGACATGGTTTGGAATGGGTTTCATTATTTTAGTTCCATATCAATCAGTTCATACCGTGTATGAACTGACTGACATGTAAATGTAAATCATCTGAATCAATTGGTTGTCGTCATTAGACTGTAATTAACAGTCTTCTTAAACAAAAACTGTATTAAAAATGTTGTATTTCATAGTGTTCTGATATTGCATTTTAAAAAGATGTTTCTTTTCTTCAAAGGATTAAACACATGTTGTCCATCTGAGTGGATATTTTTGAAACTCCATAAAAAAATAGGGTCATTAAAAGGATTTCAATCACATTGCTTTTTTCATGCCTAAAGAGGAATAAAAACACTTGGGGGGGGGGGGGGGGGGTATCTTGACTATGGTTCTCAATGTTGTAGAAGATGACAGTGTTTCCATGGTAACTACAGGACCTCTGAACATCCGAATGGGTCATATTTGATAACCGTGAAAACAAACTATATTTCACACCAATTATTTCCACACATTGATAGGATTCCTGGAGTTATTAAGCACGGTAGATCAGTAGATGCCGTTGGTCGCCACTGGATGTTTGGGTTTTTATGGGTAATAAATATTTCACCTCACACAGCTGAAGGGGAGCATTTCCATTTCTATTTTGATAGCAGAATGTGTTATGTGAGAGACATGAAATGTGGAGGACTAGTACACGATGGGAGTAACATGAAGAAAGCGTCCATATCAACACGATGCTCACGGCGTTCGTGCCCATGCAGTATGTGCCCGAACCACTCAGTTTTCGAGTCACCCCTGTTGACTCTTGTTAAACCAAGTTTCTTGCCAGCAAATTAAAACCACAAGCACTCACATAACCACCCACTGGTGACACAATGATAATAGAGCAAACAGCTACTGTAACTATACTGTCATTTAGAGATGGTACAAATATGACAAGGGTTAGCAAAAGGTCATGACATGGTCTCAACAGGTTCTTCAAGTACATGGGACACTTCATGAAAAATAAGATATTATGTCAATTTACTTCATAAAATAGATTTGGATCTGAAAGTAGTGGTAATTATCGAAACACTGTCTGGACTAGAACATTATTGTTTCAAATTGGCACATGTTTTTTCTACATTTACACCAAATATCCACACTACTGCGACATTTTAACCTGTCAAAAATGTATAGGTGGTTAAAGTACTCATTCTGTATTTAAGTAGAAGTAAAGCTATTTCTGTGAGAAAATGTTTCTTGTAAAACTAGAAGTATTGATTCAACTCCTTTACTTAAGTAAAAGAATAAATAAATATGTCTGAATTGCACGACACTACAAAAGTAAAAAGTACTTTTTGCCATAAATGAAACAATACTTGTTTAACCAGGCTAAATACTTGTATAATTCCATAATGAATGGTACTTTTGAGTATGTACTGACAGTGTGTTTTAATTTTACATCCTAAAATTAAATTTTAGGGTGTAAAACTAAAAAGTTGCCAGAAATTAAATATAAAAATGCACAAATTTTACTTTTGAAAGTACTTCTTTTCTTTTATTATGTGGACTATGACATTCACTATCAAAGTTATCAGTCACTACTTACCCTTCATGATTCATCACATGGCTTTCTGAAAACATGACATTAGCTTCTGTTGTGCAATTAAATCCCTTTTTTATTTTAAAACATACAACTACTTAGCATATTCACAGCAGGAGAGCTGCCAAGTCAGTAGCTAGCAGTGTTAGCATCCGCCCTCCCAATGTGATGTGCATTTCAGATATGTGAGAATGTTCGGGAAAACCTGTAAAACGCTGCTAAAATACAGGGTTTTTTTTGTGGGTATAGCCTCATTAACCCCACAAACATTATAACCTGCAAATGTAATAAAAATGTGCAGCAACAAATATAATAAATGTTCAACAAACGTAACAGCAGTCGCCTACTATGACAACGCTATGCATGCTGGGATACCGCTGAGATGTACAGCCGCCATATTGGAGGCTAGTTCTATTGTAAACAAATACAGAGACAAAGTAGAGGTAGAAGCACAGTTCGAGCGAGAAAGAAAAAGACACGTTAAAATCTAAGAAAGGATGTGGGATATACTGGGACGCACTACAGAAGGAAGCCAGAGAACGTTACAGACAGAAGATCAGCATTATAAACGGGATAGACCCTTATGAATTACCGAACACGGAATGGATGGTGAAAATTACTTACTGCCGCCATTCACTATTGCGGACGTATTTACCTATCATGTGTGTGGTGTCAGCGCCTACACTTACCAACAGTTTCACTGTTACAAGTCACTAGAAGCACACAAGCAGCTGACAAATGGATTTGTACAAGAAATTGAGCTCATTAAAGTGAATAAGAACACTGTCGTCAAAGCACAGATAAGCCAAGCTCTACTGTCTCAACAGATGTATTTTCAAGTGTTTTAAAAGTGTCCTTAAGGCAGTGATCACTGATCAGACTAGATGTAATGTAATACATCCATCCACACCTGAGGGATATTTTACTCTTACTTTTTCCCCCCACTTAAAGGCAAATGAACAATGTGTGTCCATCTTCATCTCCTTAGGTCAGGTGTGTTAGGTGCACCTCCAAGCAGGCAAATGGTAAAAAGATATACCAATATACCAATACAGATTTACCCCCCTTTACTGTCAGGGCTTGCACTATTACACTCTACGACAAAGCAACATGTGACCATAGTAGAAGCAAAAACAAGATTAAAATTGAGACACACTTGTAACACCCTTATTCGTATGATAACAGAGGAACATGTAAGTAGATATCTAATAAACTAATGGATCAGAAACAGAAGACTTTACATTTGTAAGAGCTCTTATTTGGTTTGGCCTCTATAAATTTCCAACAAACAGTAATAACATGCTAGAGCTCATTTTGTGTAATTTGTTATATATTGTTAATATAATAAAGATATTCAATGAAAAATAATAAACTAAAATAATAAAAGCCAGCAAAATAAAACCTTGTTTGTTATCAAAGTCAATGTTAGGGCCCTTTGTCTTTCAAAATGTCAGTGTGTACTTGTCCTACCTCACCATCTGTGAGGGTAAAAGGGGAAAAAATAGAAAAAAATCAATTGGTTGGTTCGCCATCCAGCTTCCATTGGGATTTCTATGAATCATCGGATCTGGACGCCAGAATTTCTCCGATCTGGAATCTCAGCTTCACATAACCAGCAGGAAGTGTTCCGTTGGTGGATTGACGTGGCTGGAATCTCTCTTCTCCAACGTCAATCAATTCAAACAAACAACACACACACAAAAGAAAAACCCTGACTTGTGGGCAAGTCAGATGAAATTCAACAAGATATCCTCTAATAACACCCACATGTGTTGACTGAATCATTGTCAAAATAGTCTAATTGCAATGTAACATCAAATTCTTGTTCAAGTATTGTTTTCCTTTTTACAATTGTAAAACTATAAACATATTCAAAAGTGCTTCTTTCAACCATGATCACCCGCAATATTCATTAGCAGTCTAAAACTAAAAGTCATTTCAAGAAAAATAACATAACATGACATAAAAACACGATAATATCTAATAAAACTTTCTCGGCATGCAGTCGGCAAAATCATCGTTCATTCATTCACGCTGCTCTGATATATTGAAAAGCGAAAAGGGTCAAATTTAGTAACACTCTCCGGTACAACTACAACTAATTTTCAGGTACTTCACCCGGTAAACTGTAGTAAACTCACAAGCAAGCACATGAGAAAAGCTGCCACCAGATGATAATAACAACGCATGTCTAACCGGAAGCAAAGGCTACACCCCGGAAGTGAACTGTGCAAAACATCTCTCCAACATCTGTTCTTCATTTAAATTTCAACAACTTTCTGTGCAACTTAAATTACTTATTACCTTTATATGAATATAAATGTTTTTACATCAATACAAAAATAAATTACTTACAGGAAAAAATATTATTATAAAGGAACTGTCAGTTTATGGCCTGGGCTATGGGGAGGCTAAGTCACGCCCCTCTCCGCTCATGGGAGCAAAGATCGGAAAATTAATGAATGGTACTCAATGGGAAATAAAATCCTAAAATCGTATCTGATTTGTCACGTGCCCTGAATGACACACATGTTGTGCCTCATGCTTCTCCCACTGCTTCTGTTAACCAACGGTTGATTCATTTGCGAGTAAAACCCGTTAATAATTTGGACTACACGCCTGGCGTCTATATGACGTCACATATGCGACGCATTGTAGTCTCTTACTAAGACCACATAAAACTTAACGTCACGTTTGCCTTTCATCAAAAACAGATGGTCTGCCTATGCCACATCAAATATTTCTTATTAACCGCTATCATATGTGAATTTCAGAGCACTTGTCAGTACTCCCATCCAATATGTTTGTGAGCTAGGCACCCATGGACCGGAAGTAGAAGGGTGTGACTTAGTGGGTGCACTGTAGATACACAGTGTGGACGGAAGTACCCAATGCAGTTTGTTTACATTCTATTACCTCGAGGTTATCCAGAAGCCACTTGTCTTACTGACAAAACTTTATATCCTCAAATACTTGCTGGGGCCATTATTAACATTAAAACTGATACGTCATGTCCTTTTTCCTGAAACATTATTAAACGTCATTGTGCGCATGTGTAGCATACACAGGGCCCGACATCAAGCACTACACGCACAGTGGAAAGGATGTAAACAAAGCAGTGTCCCCATCTCCAGTATGGCTGCCACCAAAGTGGTGACGTCACATACCCAAGCCTTATTTGTGGGGTGGGAAAAATTATTCACTTCCAAAACTGTAATAATTTACCACAAATTCAATAAACTGCTATTACAGTTGAGGGGAAATGTATTAAATGTGTGTGTTAAAAGCTGCACATTGTTATTACATTTATTGAGAGTTATTACATTTGTTGAATTATTACATTAAAAGCTCCAAATTGTTATTACATATGTGGGTTATTACATTTATGGGGAGTTATTGTATTTGTGGGATTATTTTGTTAAAAGCTGTTATTACATTTGCAGGTTATTACATTTGTGGGGTTAACATAACCTCATTCGATCCATGTCTGAATGAAGGTACCCATGGCACTGACAGGAAAGCAGGAGAATAGCTACTTTGTTTTTAAACCAATCTGTTTGGCATTGAAGACCACAAATGAAGAGAGATATTTATACCTGAAAATGAAAATACACATTACAGTAGGGTACAATATGTCAACTTAGAATGATTTTTATGGAGGGTACTAAAACTGTATAGGTAACAAAGGAAGCCTTAGCATTTCTAAAATTATGAGGTAACTCTGAAACACAACCCCCCACATCTAAATGACTTCAAAGCTCAGAATCAGCTGCTCAGCTCAACCACTGACTCAGTTTGCTGCTGTTCGACTCTCATGAACCTCCGCCACCTGACATCACCTCCAGAAAACCGTGACCACTGCGATATGACATCCACACACATCCTGCCAATGTCTGAGTGGAGAGAGGAGGGGAGAATGCCTTTATCTTGTATCAGTGATGACATATGCTCTTCACGGTGTGTTTACACTGGAGCTCGCTCAGTGTCATAGTTGTGTAAAATTCTGCTCTCTAGCATAGCAAAACACCTGCATTTCCTCCATTCATTCAAACTCTGATGTCTACTAGTGAAGCAGATTCACACAGAAATTAACACAAACACACACACACACACACATGTTGGCCATGATTCACAACTAATACAGCCAATCCCATGACACCCGTCGGTTTCACAGTGGTGGGTACTCAGAGAATCACCACAGTACCAGCCTGAAGCCCCTAGACTGAGCCAGCATGCAAAGGCAGACAGTGGTATTTCATTCTCAGAGAGCCTTGAAAAGCCAAATTTATGCCTTTCTGTAGAAACCACACTAAAGCGCCACAGGGCACTAAACGAGAAAAACAACTTGGGGAACAAGAGAGTTAGACATTCAGGCTAAGTGCAACAGTGAATACTCCGAAGATAATTTATAGTTACATGCACACGAGGTTGTTCCGCCTACCATTGTATGGACTGACTCTTTATCATACAATGTCTGATCTATTCTAGTCAGATACCTAAAAACCATTAAGAGTCACCATACTAAGGCTCATACACACAAACCTTTCTCTCTATCTTAACATTTTCTAGTGTTAAGGATCTGTTGATCCCTTAGATTACCTTGTCCTTGTTCACCTGTGGGAACAAACCACTTATCATAATAGCTCATTGAACTCTATGTAAAGTTAGGAAACTGCTATCATTGACATTCTGTAATTATATTGGTCAGTTTGTTTATATGGTTATAGCTATGTGAAAGCACACAAAAATAGAGAGAAACGAACCCCCAATACTTCAGAGAATACATTTTTCATTAAGAAATATTTATGATTCAGTGTGTGCAGATGTCTCTGTATTTGTCAAAACAATGCTTACAACTGCATGTTTTCATTTAAAATCTTACAACTAAACACTAAATGAACCACAAAAAAAGAATTACAGTGTGGCAAATTATGTCACTTTACCATTAAAAGAAATTCAGAACAATAGGAATTAATCATACTGACCTACATGTCTTTGTGAGGTATAACCAGTGGGTTAATAATGTTTTTGGGTGAGTGACTGTAGCAGTGGAGAGCTGCGTGTTGGTAAATCATTTGTTAGAGAACACTGACACCTCCTGGATTAAATCAGTACTACAACACAGGGATTCAGCAGAACCACAAATTTAAAAAAAAGAAATATATTTGCAAATCAGTGTAATTTAACCAATAAAGACTCAATGCTATTTTGGTGACAGTTTCCAAATAAAGGTTTGTCTATATTTGACCTTTATTAAGTGGTTTTATACCATTTATTGTAATATTACTCTCTTTATTTTGAGGTGGTTTTTTTCTGTGTAAATTATGTATTTTCCTATATTTATTTCACTGATCTTGTAAATGTTCAATAAATTTCAAAGATTGTAATATCAGAAACAGGCAAAACAGAAGAAAAAGTGACATTTTTGGTCAATTATATCATTAATTTAACATCATTTCCCTTTAAGGAGCCTTCCCAAGGGATCAATAGAGTACTATTTAATCTAATCTAATCTAATCCAATCTAATCTAATGAACAAAGTGCCTCCATCCACTATCATTGATCCAATTCCATGGGTTTTACTGGTGTATCCATGTTAACAGAGCCTCTGAATGTCCAAATGCATCATTTTCTGATGACCATGAAAATATGATAAACTGTATTTTACACTAATTACTTACATGTATTGATTGATACGACTACTGGATCAGCAGGTATTAAACTGTTTAGATTAGTAGATGCTTTATATCACCAGTGTCTCTTTTGGTCTTTATGGGTTAATTAATGATAGATCCCTTTATGAACAAAAACACATAAAAAGTTCTCTATGTGAATTTTTTTATTTTTTATTATTTCATGCTACTTAAATTTTCAGTCAGTAGGATATTTTACTTTTACTCTCATTTAGGTTGTTTAAGTACTTAAACTTACTTGTACAGTTTTACATAATAAAGAAATTATGTTTATGATTTTTGTGTAGTACTATCCTACACTAGTCAGTACGATACAAATTCTCTAAAAAAAAAAAAAAAAAACTACATTAAAATGCAATTATACATATTCCTTAATAACATACATAAAACATTTATATTAATACTGACCTATAGAACTGCTTTTGTGGTTCCTGACCTTTATTAGTTTATTTAGTTTTTCTAGAGTATCTCTATACTATTGGTAAGAATCACGTTTCCATCTTCATTTGATCTAGTTTATTGAAGTCATAATTTTCATGAAACATTAACTGTATCAAAATGTGTTATTATTATTATTTATTTTTTTTATTATTATTATTATTATGTTTATTATTATTATTATTATTATTATTATTATTATTATTATTATTATTATTATTATTATTATTATTATTATTATTATTATTATTATTATTATTATTATTATTATTATTATTATTATTATGTTTATTATTATTATAAAATGTAGGTGTTTTAGACTTCCAAATACATTATTTTCATTTCTAAATTTCTGAAGCAAATTAGAGCTTCACATTGGCTCAGAGAAGGAACTTAATAAACACATTCACTATGGAGCCTCTGCATATCCAATAACAGTTACATAATGTCATTGAAACACAAAGGAACAATTTTTTTCTCATATTACTTTCTAATGACATATGTGTGTATTAGTGGTTCAAAAATAGTTGAACATTTGTGGAAAATATCCACAGATAATCGTCTCAATCTCAGGGGTTTAAAGCACATTCTCCTAGAAAATACTCAGATGTTTTCATTGTAATAGAATTTTGTGCACTGCAGTGTTTCTATTTTCATAAAAGTTAACATTTTTAACATCTATTAATGTTATAATAGATTAGGTAGTTGAGATATATGTGTATTAAACTTCACTGGAAAAGACATTTGTTTGATTTGTTTGTTTATATTATTCATTCATCATCTATAATACAGACAATAAAAACAATAAGGGTTATATTACGTCAACCAACTGTTGATTCTGTGGAGACCAAATAAGCAGAAGCTAAATGTTAATATTTACATTCAAATCAAAACCAGTTTCAGCCTATGCATCAAAGCAACAAAAATTATAACCAATGTTTTTAGACCCATTAATGAACTGCACATCTTTAAAAGCAGATTTTTTATGTCATTCCATATATATTCCATATATTTATGTCGTCTGTGATAGTAAATAATCTGAGTATTTTTTTCCCATGATTATCTCATTCAAAAGTGTTTGCTTGGTTTGCTTTTCTCAGATGCTACGTGGTGTTTCTGTAAAATACAAATTAATATTAACTTGAGTATTAAAAGGCATCGGTTAAATTTTTAATATGAAGCTTATTCATTTCTGTCACTTTCTTCTGCTCACATGACCGACCAGCTGTAGAAAAACCCTTAGTTCTGTGAATGGACTCATTTGTCAGTGTTAAGATGAATCCAGATTGTGTGGAGATACCAGGTCTCTGCCAGCTAAGGAGGTGATGATATCAGTTTTCCAAACTAAACTCACCACATCTGCAGGGCTCGACACCATCTGATAACACAGTATCTGTCAACAGGAGATTAAGGCCCTTGGCTCTGACAATGACGCGTCTTGGTTTGTTTGTGTTCAGGGAGCGCCACCTCATGTTATTCATCTGTATGAGCCTCGAGCTGCTCTTAGGTGTTCCCATAAACACTGACTGAAGATTCAAAATATGGTCAAAAATAGGATTTTGGATGAATCAACAATGTGCGAGTATTTAGAAACCAGTGCCTAGAAACAGTTGTTCACATTGGGTATTAGAGGAAAAAAGATGATGGTTTTCATTAGTGGAGACCACATATAAATTAGGCACAGATACTGCGTACTGCGTCTGTCATGTACAATTTCCCTGATCTGGACTGTACATTTTACTAGTAACAACAATAAACCAAACTCTTTAATTGTGGTTAAATTAATAGTTTTAAAGACATTAATAAATGTTTTACATGAAATTAATAACCTTGGGATTTAAAAAAAAAAAAAAAAGGGCTCTTTTTCATATTCACTGTCAAATAAAATAGATTAAAGTTTTGTATTTATCCAGTAAAAACATATTAAGTACTACTACAAGAAATATTTAACTATTGTTTCATCTTTTGGTGTGAACAAAAGCTGAGATGTCCTAAAATATTTCATATGTTTAAGATGTTTACTGTCAAATTTTCATTAAGAGTCCAACAGTTTACTCTCACTGGACACTTTATTAGGTACATACGTTCAGTTCAGTTTTATTTCCAGTACACAATAATCATCAAAACAACATTGAAAATAGTCAACAACAAACCTTTTACAAACTAAAATTCTAATATACTGCATTAACACATAATATACTGTATGTCCTTTATATCATTACCACAAAACATCCATAACCATTTATATACACATTATTTATAATTCACCTCATACAATCTGATATGATCAACTAAAGTACTAGTCATAGTAAAGCATTAATTTGTAGTGAAAGTACATTCACTTTCACTACAAATCAATAACATAAATAATAATTAATAGATATGATCCATAGATATATATATACATAGATATATCCTAACCATGATAGTTTTATTGCAATATAAGACTTATTCACCTTTTCATCGACCAAATAACTAAATATTCACTTATTCAGATAATATTCTATATTTTGTTATTATACTAGTTTTATACATGAATACACAAATTGAAGATGACTTTTTTAGATTCTGATCCAGATTATTCCCCAGATGTGCCGCCCTAACTGACGTTTTGAATTAGTTCGACACTTCATTTTCCTATAAATTTCACTTCCCCTTAAGTTAGAATCACTAATTGTCAGCTCAAACATCTGTTGTAAACTGTAGGGAAGCATGTGGACATGAGTTTCATACATTATAATAAAAGTATTATCTGTGCAAATATCTAATAAGCAAATCACACAGCAGCAACTCACTGTGTTTAGGCAGTTAGATGTGGCCGAGATAATGAGATAATGTGATGAAGTTAAAACTAAGCATCAGAATCATGACGACAGGTGCTTTAAGTGATTTAGAGCATGGTGTGGTTGTAAATGCCAGAGGGCCTGGAGTTGGTATTTCTGAAACAGATGATACTCACATATGGTTGTCTCTGGGGTTTATAGAGGGGGGGTCTGAGGAAGAGAAACTGTCCAATGAGAGACAGCTCTGTGCACTGCTTTGATGCCAGAGGTCAGAGGCAAATGACCACATAGTAAAAAAATAAATAAATAAATAAACAGTGAAACAACCACTGGGTGTAGAGTGGTGTAGAGTAGAGTAGAGTAGAGTAGAGTAGAGTAGAACAGAGTAGAGTAGAGCAGAGCAGAGTAGAGCAGAGTAGAGTAGAGTAGAGTAGAGTAGAGTAGAGTAGAGTAGAGTAGAGTAGAGTAGAGCAGAGTAGAGTAGAGTAGAGTAGAGTAGAGTAGAGTAGAGTAGAGTAGAGTAGAGTAGAGCAGAGTAGAGTAGAGTAGAGTAGAGCAGAGTAGAGCAGAGTAGAGTAGAGTAGAGTATAGTAGAGTAGAGTAGAGTAGAGTAGAGTAGAGTAGAGTAGAGTAGAGCAGAGTAGAGTAGAGTAGAGTAGAGTAGAGTAGAGCGGTGTAGAGTAGAGTAGAGTAGAGTAGAGTAGAGTAGAGTAGAGTAGAGTAGAGTAGAGTAGAGTAGAGTAGAGTAGAGTAGAGTAGAGTAGAGTAGAGTAGAGTAGAGCGGTGTAGAGTAGAGTAGAGTAGAGTAGAGTAGAGTAGAGTAGAGTAGAGTAGAGTAGAGTAGAGTAGAGTAGAGTAGAGTAGAGTAGAGTAGAGTAGAGTAGAGTAGAGTAGAGCGGTGTAGAGTAGAGTAGAGTAGAGTAGAGTAGAGTAGAGTAGAGTAGAGTAGAGTAGAGTAGAGTAGAGTAGAGTAGAGTAGAGTAGAGTAGAGTAGAGTAGAGTAGAGTAGCCTACATTGTATACAATACTAGTCTAGTCAGTGCAACAGTAGAATACTCATAGAGCGCAGACGCCCCCAAGGCAGTGTGACTGAGTAAGACTGGAATTCAAGTTGGAAAAAAATATAGAGAACAGAATATATATATAGAGCTTCTGTCACTGTTACAGGAGTAATGTCAATCAGTTCAACAGTTCCATTCTGTTTAGTAGCAGAGTATTTTCAGTACAAAAAGTAAGACTAAAAGACAGTGTTTTTCCACCGTATAGTGGTGACTCTACATGAGGTTCTGGAATTAAAATGAGGTCATCTGAATTATGTAGTAATTGATATAAAAAAAATAAAAAATAAAAACTTACTAATAAAAATGAGTTGAGAGAGACAATAACAATATATAAAATACATGACAAACTGAAGCTGAAGCACTGTGGTACTGTTTATATGTCATATGTTCATTGTGGTCACTTCCAGATGCTGCAGCTCTTTCATAATTCATAATTTGATGTATTAATTTACAGCCTTATAAATACAAACTGGACTGACTGTACATATCCTTACTTAAATGACATCTATTTGCCTCATAGTATAGCAAACTATTACATGACTTACTTATTTAGACTTAACCTCCTGAGTCCCAGCAATACATTTTTGTCCTCTGTAGTGGACAAGAATTTCACACTTTTATTTAAAAATAATAAATAAAAAATGTCCACTGAAAAGAACATTATGTTAAAAAATTTCTTTAAAATGTATCTGAAAAAACTGTTGCATCATGCTATTTCCAATTAAGGCAATTATTTCATGTAAAATGACAAACAATGTTTTCCTACTGGGTCCCAGGAGGTTAAAGGCTCCTGCGTCTGGTATCAGGTAGTGAAGATATTCCATCTACAGCCAGTCTCCAGGTCCATGTTTACAGATAGGAGGAGCCTCTCAATAGTCTGACACCAGTTCATCTTTGGACGTCCCCTCTTTCTTCATCCTTCCAGGTACCACTGCTGATGGAAGTCTGACCACATGTCTTTACCAGCTGAGACGGTGTTTGCATATGATGGAAAATACTGGCTTGAAGTCTAACATTGTTATTTAGGGTGAAGTCCTTCTATTTAATGCCCATTTGGTGTTGAAGGGGTCAAGTCTTCTTTCTTGGCTTCACTTCTACTGCCAGGTTTCATCCATACAACAGTGTAGACAGGACGTTGTTGTTGTAAAAACACATCTTGGTCTTGTTGGACATTTTTTTGTTTCTCCATAGCTTGCCCAGCTGGTTAAATGCTACTGATGCTGAACTATTAAATGATTAAGAACAAATTAATTTGAGAAAAATAAGGTTTTGTTTTGAATATCTGGGGTCCCCAGAAATTGTTAATGTTAAAATGAGGCCCAAAAAAAAGGGTTGTAATTACTGCTGTAAAGTATGATAAAAAAAAAAAAATCACACCAAATTGTACTAAAAATATATTAAAAAAATACAAAGAAATACTAAAAATATACATGCAGTCAAATCTATATCAGAGACAGAAGAAATATACGGAACACATAATGTATATATATATATATATATATATATATATATATATATATATATATATATATATATATATATATATATATATAAAAATATGTTGCATAGGTCATGAGTATTGCACCAACAGTGGGTAAAGAAGACCTTTATGTCAGAATAAACTCATATTGGCAGATGACTGTGGTCTACAAGGTTATAATAATAATAATAATAATAATAATAATAATAATAATAATAATAATAATAATAATAATAATAATAATAATAATAATAATAATAATAATAATAATAATAATAATAATAATAATAATAATAATAATAATAATGATACATTTTATTTATCAGCGCTTTTCAAAACTCTCAAGGTGCTTAACAAACAGAATAAAAACAGTATAAAAACAAAAACTACATGGATAAAAACAGATGGCTGTGGCAGAAAAAAGAAATAAATAAGATGAAATAAATGGAAAGAGCAAAGAAAAGAAAAGTTGGATTATGACCAGTATGAAATTTGGAAGAGGTGAGTTTTGAGTCTGTTTAAGAAGGTAGGGAGAGAGTTCCAGAGTTATGGTTTGTGACCAATGAGTAAATAGATCAATTTTCCAGACTGACTTATGTGTCCTTCTGCAAAGCACTTAGCTCGCAGACAACAGAAAGGGCAAACTACTGCCCTCAGGCCACAGTGTGGTGTGTTTGTTGCATGTACAAAAATATACTGTAAAATAAACATTCTAGATTAGTGAGGTGTTTCTCAAACTGTGGAGTAGACATAAGGTGTTTTTTTTTTTCCTTCAGGTTTGAACATGGAGCAGGCGGAACTAATAATTTTAAGTTAGAGCACCCTGGGACACCTACTAAATAAATCTACTGTCATGGAATGGTCGAAAAGGCAAAACCTGGACTTTATTGATGAAAAACTAACAAAAATTAAATAAAATATAAATGTTGTTCTCTTGTAGAATACCATTTGTCAAGGGTATCTAATAAATAATACACTGTTTTTGGACAATATTAGGAGCGTTCTTCCCTGTTTTCATCATCCCAAGTGAACTCCACCAATCAGAAAATGCTGCAGTAGGAGGTTTTACATTTTGGTAATCGCATGGTGATCTGTTTCTAAACTAGAAACAAAAACAGTTTAAGTTTGGAGAATGGATCAGGTTCAGACTGAAAAAGTAAAATGTGCAAGATTTCAGTTTTTTGCACTTTAATGTTCTGAAATGTGTAATGTAAAGTCACTGATACTGTGAAGTGTCCATGTGTGTTACCAAAATGTATGTTTTTGTTCTAAAAATAGGAACTATATTGTCATAGTTGTAAGATAATTGTACATTTCCTTTTTCTATTTGGAAAACTATTGTCTGAGGGAGCAGTCTGAGTTTATTTATTTTGTTTAAGCAAATATCTGTTATTTTAAAGTTGGAATTACACCACTGTTAGAATGTTGTTAGGATTGAAGGGGGCCTGTCCTGGTGATTTTTCGTACTCCAAGGAGGGTCCCTGACAGAAGAAGTTTGAGAACCACTAGACTAGTGACTGTAGTTCAAAGGCATCGTTTCAGTCAGTAAGTGAATCACAGACCATGGTTATATATTATATTATCAATTGTATTATATCTATTACGCGTAACTAGTGTGTATCTAATGGATACATGTCGAACAAGTGGTGTCAGGCACAACAAACCCCCCCCCCCCCCTCCTTACAAACATTTTAATTCTTAGTGGATATCTCCCTCTAAACACTGAGACTACGGGTTTGACCTTTCAAGGCCACTCAAGGTCATAATGCCATTTAGTTTCCTATCTATCAACAATAGTAACATTTCAAGGTCAATTAAGGTCAAAGGTTATGATGTTGTTTTAAAGCGCATGCAAGGTTTCCTATCTGTAAATAACAGTAATTAAGTCTCTATCGCCACTTGTTTTCCTGTTATAGTCTTTAGTTTTTAGGTATTGACCCAGTGACCCCTGACCTCTTTGGTCAACAATAGGTCAAAGTCTATACACCAAAGATTCAGAAGTAAAAGAGAAGCATTTTGGTGCTCATTGGAATAGTCCAAAATTTGATTTTGACCTTAATTATGACCTTTGACCTAGTCTTCAAATTTGTCCTTTAAGGTTCTGATGCCAATACACATCAACAAACGATGCTATATTCAAAACTGAGTGTACAGGAATGAAAAGGAAATTACTGATTATCACTGTGAAAACACATTTTGGTGACCTTGTCCTTGACCTTTGACCTACATTCACTAACATTTAATGGTACCTATTCTGAATTACCTCACATGTTTTCTGATAATATCATGGAAATTGATCCAGTAGTTTTTATGGTGAGTTGCTGACAAACAGACAAATGCACAAAAAAAACAACTAAAAACTAAAAATAACCCTCTCTGGGGAGGGAGGGGGGGGGTAACATGTATGTGATGCTACTATTATGACTTTGAAAAAAAAGGAACCAGATGTCAACAATGTAAACATGGACAGTGTAAAAGCATCAAATGTTGTGAACATAAACCTCAGGCCTGCACTGAACAGTTCCCAGTCCCACATGCATCACATGGAAACACAACGTCCTGTGTCATTACACGAGTTCTTTGTGACTCAACCATTTCATATGTAAATTCTGTATCTGTGATTTCTTTTGATTCGGCTCTCCACATTAGCGGTGGCTTAGACCATATGCACACGAGGACTGTTCAGGTGTAATTGCCTTTCAGGCCTAATTGTCACGGGCTTTTCTTGCTTTTTAGAAGCACCTGTGCACGGATCAAAGCATTTGATGTGTGTATCAGCTTTGTTTGGAGTGGGCGTCCTTACAGCGCACAGATTGTCAAGTAATTGCCTCTCCAGAAATTTCTATGACCAGAGTGTTAGAAAAATAGCTCACCTTTCATTAAAACAGAGGATTTAAATGACTAAGTAAGTAAAGATCAAGAAAGGGTTTAATAACAGGGTAATTATATCAGGACATGGAAAATAATCAAATCTACTGACTGAATTTACAAAAATGACAGATAATATTAGTTATAAATAATACATTAAATAATAAATATTAAATAAATTAATAAATTAGTTATTGTCATGTTGTCCAGTTTCATCTATATTTAAGAATCCTCTTCATAACGTTCTGCTTGACTTCTGCTCATGTGTGTTAACATTCACTTAGCTCAGCTCATACTAAAGGTCACATCAGTATTGTCCTGGTTAATAAAAGACAAAAAGTCAACTGGATAACCAATAAAATTTGAGCTTCAAAGCTGATGGTTTTATTTGTAAAGTGTGACTCAAAAGCCCGTCTGCTGTCCTGCCCTCTTCCTGTGTCGTATCAAAGAAGCATGTGCACATCACAAGGTTACAGTAAAGAAGCGCCACAATATGTTTAGACCAACACAAATCCAGGCATCTAATAAAAGTGGGAATGAAAGGTCGCCACCTCAAATGTAAATATTTAAACTTTAATATTATTCGGTCAGGGGGACTTTATTAGTAATCTGTTCAACTTCAGCAGCCTATGTTCAGTTGAAAACCCATATTATTCATTTATATATTTGACAATATAGTGAGAAACTAAACATGAAATAACATTTTGCTCCAACAAATCTTAAAAATATGGAAAATGCAACATAAAAAGTCATATTGTGGATTGGATTTATGGAATAGAATAGAAAAAATTACAAAATTTAAATGTTTAAAAATGTATTTTCCCAAGAGATATAGTACAACAGTAATAGTTATTGATTGTATGCTTTAATTCGTTCTCTTTTTTTTCAATAATTAACTAACCTATTATTTTTTCTTTAACAGACTGTATATATTAGTCGTATAAAATCAGGGTAATTTACTCCATTTCAGACAAAGTGCTATAGTGCAACAATGAAATAGTTGGACCTTATTGCTTTCTATAATTTGGAGTATTCAGTTTAAATTTGTAATTTATTTTATTTAGATTTTATTCCCACTTATGTTCAAAATTAAGTTCATTATTAGTATTATTTATGTATATTTAAACTATAATGGATGAAAGAAAAATATTGAAGTGGAAAGATAAATCACATAAATGTTACGCAATACAAATACACAGAGACAAATACATTAACCCTTTTTGGGGGGAGGGGTTTGGCACCAGTGGGTACACGGGTATAAATGCATCTCAGATACTGTTGGGAAAGACAGAAAATCACTGGAAGGCATTTGCACCACATCCATTTTTCTGTGTTTAAATATACAATATAGGAAAACAAAAGGGTGTTTTTGTTTTTTTTTCTCTGTGAATAAGACATGGATCAGTGGAAGCTCCAGTTTGTTGCAGTGACTTTTTGTGCTTTGGCTCAAACCTCTGAAGGACTGTGGTCCAATGTGGAAGAGAAGAAAGAATTGTCCAAAGACTCACAGGTGAGGATTTACACGAACACAGCGGATGACTGGATTACATCAAGAAAATAATGTCAACTTCTAATTTAATATCAATTGTTGAGTGATTTGAGGAGTAAATATTTCTGTTTTTCCTTCATTTTTATTCCTAACAGGGTGAGTTATTAGACATAGGTTTGACAAATGCTGTGAACACGCTGATGAAAAGATCTAAAGCTCTTCGATTCTACGGACTCATGGGCAAACGCTCAGGTTTCCACTTTTTAATTAACATTTGCTTTTCGTATCCATACTATCATTTTTATTTTTTTGTGTCTATAGTTGTGATATTTTTCTTTCATAGATACTAAGAAGCCTTTCAAAGTAAACAGACGTAAGACTTTTTTTTAAAATTACATCCTCTAATGAATATTTACAATAACAAATCCACACATTTTAGTCTTTTCTGGCAGAAACAGGTACAAATTAAATTCTGATGATTTTTCTCCCCTTTCCAGGAACCAAAAGTGATTCATTTGTGGGTCTGATGGGAAGAAGCATTTCCAGTGGTGGTAAGCACAAGCATCAGACGCAAACTATCAAGGCAGCTTTATTGATATGAAAAATACCAAATTGCAAATACATAACTAACATCCATGACTGAAAATACATGGTAGTCCCATTAAAATACTGATTTTAAAATGTTTGTGTTTATTACAGAATCTTTATCCAGAACACATCCATCTGTGACGACCACTGCATTTGATGTTCTGGAGAAATCACACGAGGAAGGTATGATTATAGTCGTATATATAAAAACCTGAGGGTTTTCTCTTATTTCCATGTGCATTCTTTCAGTGGTTTGGTCATGATTATTTCCATTGATGAAAAGATTAAAAAATAAACAAATGTTTCATTTCTTCATTTGGCAGGCTCACAAGAGGAATGGGTTCAAATTATGTATTGATGGAGCCAGAAAAACAAGCACACATTATTATGATCTATACAATTTTACACCAAAGAATGTAACCATACATCATACTAGTCAAAATACACCCCAGTTCATGCTTATAGTGTATTCATTTAAAAAAGAAAAGCTACTACCATCATCAAAATGCACAAATTCTGGAAATCATTTAAAAAAAAAAAAAAAAAAAAACAGCCAGTCAATGCTGCCAAATGTAGGTATGTTCTTATTTTTTTTGCAAAGCAAAACATTCATTGATATCCACCACACCGGACCATTTATCATCAACATTCAAAGCTTGGTAGATGTAGGTTATATTAAAACAAATACGACAAAGACATTTTCTACAGTTAATTTTTTGACAATGTTTTCGGAACAATCATTCATTTTGGAACGTATGGGACTTATGACATAAGCTGAAAGGAAAATATAAAAGTAAAAAAAAAAAAAAAAAAAAAAAAAAAGTTCTATGACAAAAATAAGCAGAGGAAAAGCATGAAAGAAACAACAACACCAATCTTTACTGACAGTTAGCAGGTCGAGGCTACTTGTGGCTAGTGAGGCTAAAGGTGAGTTTATTCAGCAGCCTGAGATCTTAGTGCTTATGTCCCTTTGGGTGGGGTCCATTTTAGCGAAGTCGGATCAATGGTTTTGTTACTATTGCCTCGTTTGATTTCCTTTGCTTTCCACTCATCGATCAGATCCTAGGAGACATGGGGGTGAAGGGGAACAAGGGTTAAATGCATGTGGAAAAGCAGTGTCAGTAGTTATGATCCAGGTCTAAACTGTCCAACTGTCCTTCTGGGGCTCTGGTTTTGACACCAACTTCCAAATAATATTTTTGTCAATCATTTTTCCAAATATAAATATAAGAAAATCACTGGCATTTCTCCTAAATACAGGCCTATTTACTACAATTTCCTCTAACTTATGCGGTTAATTTTAAATTTCAGCACTGTGACTACGTCAGTTACAATCATTCCATGACTGTATTGTGACTTTTTATATATATATATATATATATATATATATATATATATATATATATATATATATATATATATATATATATATATATATATATATATATATATATATATATATATATATATAAAACCATGAATATTGGACCTAGTCAATAATAATAGTCAATAATAAGCATTCACTTGTATGAAAAACTGTTTGGTGGCACTAACAGAAATAATATATATCACATATCTGCGAATGTAATATTATAATATAAACCGTTTTTTAATCAATAGTATGCTTTATTTTTGTTTTTGTACAGAGTGTGAATATTTAAGTCATGTCTCATCTGCCATGTTTGATGTGAAACCAACAAACAAATGATTTGTATGTGCCAAAATTCTATGTCAATAAATGCATTATCTTCTTCATAAAGTGTTTGTGCATAATTAAATTACTATCAAACTCTTAGTGGCATCAAGTTCACAGAAAAAGGAACAGTAATAATGTATAATAAGTGCAATCAACACCTTACAAGAACCCTGTGTGGTGTTTTTCTACACACCAAATTTAAACATGAACTCCAAACCCATTTATCATGACTTCAAGTCGTTAGTCAACATAGTATCATCAATAAAGTTGTACAAAAGTATGTGTGGAAAATGTTTTCACTGAACCCGATGCCATTTATGGAAGTTGGCATCAAACAATACCACTTTCTTCTTAATATCCAAACATCTCCGCCCCTTCCAGGAGGCTCATGGGGCCTGAGATTGGAAAATTAATGAATGATATTCAATGGAAAATAAAATGCTAAAATATCTGGTTTGTCATGTGCCCTGAATCACACATGTTGTACCCCATAATAAATGATAATTATTGATCAGTGTATCAACTGCTTCTGTTAACCAATAGCTTAATCATTTGACAGTAAAACCCGTTAATAATTTGGACTACACACCTGGAGCGCATGTGACGTCACCACAGGTTCCACACCACAGCTGACGTCACATACGTGATGCATTGTAGTCTCTTACTAAACCCACATAAAACCTAACGTCACGTTTGTTTCCCATCAAAAATGGGTGATCTGTCTATGCCACATCAAATATTTCTTATTAACCGCTATCATATGTGAATTTCAGAGCACTTGTCAAACGGAGTCAGAATTATTTTGACTCGCTCCATTCACTCCCATTCAATTTTTTTGCGAGCTAAGCACCCATGGATTGGAAGTAGAAGGGCATGACTTCGCCTCTCTATAAAGAGAAGGTTCAGAACCCAGCTCTTAACACAGACATAAGTCAGAATAAAGCCAAAACAGAGGCCGCTTACCTGTCGCTTTAACACCAAGTGCTTTCCCTTCCAGTACTTGAGCATCTGAAGAGACTGAAGGGTACTCACAATGTCCACCGGGTTGACAGCAGTTTCCTGACTGATCTCTGTGCATCAACACACATTTGGAAAATTAACAAATGAACATACGATGGTAAAGGTTTTTGTACAGGTGTACATGTTCTGCTCAGCTAACTAATAACACGTCGCCATCTAACATATAAAATATTTCAGATCCGTCCATTAGATAGTTAGTGCAGTGTTTTACATGTTTCATCTAAAAGGTCTCTCAGTGATGCAGTGAGTAGCTTCTCATTTCCTAATCAACCAACAGTGTATCATAAATCACACAAACTAGCCTGTGTTTCAGTACAAAAACATCATGTGGGCTGGTGAGTCCACATTCACCCTGTTCCAGACAGAGCAGTACAACAGGGTTAGTCATGCCTAGTGCCCGTAGTACAAGCCTGTGAGGTCAGTGGTGTGATCTGGGGTTCATTAGCTGGTCATTTCTAGGTTTTGTAACATTATGTGACCCCCCCCCCCCACACACACACGCACACACACACACACACACACACACACAAAAGTGACCCATATGACCCTTTCAAAAATATGTCACAGCAAATATATGATGAAATGTTAGCTTAAGGCTATCCAAAGAAATATCAGGGCGAGAAGTGTTATTTTTTTTTTGCCAGACTGTATACAGTGTGGGAAGTCTTTCTAAAAAAGCAACACAAGGTATCAGTCTATATGTCTATTTATGTTTTAACTCACCTTTAATGGAGATCTCCTTTCCTTGAAAATTGTACATGTATCTGAGTAAGACTTCCTTCCAATAGCTACGGTAGCTGATGAGGCCTAGGTCAGACAGAGGCCTTTCTGGTGAACCCACCTTCTCCTCCACTTTGGACAGCAGGTAGCCTGATGAAAGCACACAGAAAGATACTATATTTAAGGCCAGAAACACAATAATCCATGGAAAGAGGTAACGATACACACATCCTATTACTAAAAAAGGTGTGGAGGACCCAAAATAAGAGTTATATATATATATATATATATATATATATATATATATATATATATATATATATATATATATATATATATATATATATATATATATATATATATATATATATATATATACGGTTAAGATCCACACAACCTGTGAGCTTCATGGAAGATGTGTGGTGAATAAACATCTACTTAAGAACTCACTGGTCAAGTGGATCTTATCTTATTTTTTTTTTTATTCCCAAATGCAATAAAAGACTAAATAAAGTAAAACTAAATAATTATATAGAATAGTCTCATTTAATGCTGCAGTGTTAGAAACTGCCTAAATGAAATAAAAATATGTACATACTGAAGTCAATGAGCATTTTTCCAAAACCCTGCCTCATGTACTGTGGCATCGTCAGGATACAAGACACATTGTAGTTGAGGAAGGAGTTCTTTTCCTACAAATAAAGAGGAACCACATTTTAGTTGTTTCTCTACAGCATTTTCTGATGACACACATGAAGCTGCACCTGCGTTTTGTTTTACCTTTGAAAAGTATCCCACTAAATGGCAGCCGGTGTTGTCAGCCTCAGTCATGACATAGAAGAGAAAAGGCTCCACGTCATAGTAAAGTGTTTTGTGGTCCAAGAAGAGCTTGGCAAGTAAACACAGGTTCTGGCAGTAGATCTAGGGATTAAAAAGAAGTTTTTATTAACCTGAATCACAAAACTCTGCAGTCAAGGAAACAGTGTTAATGAAAGTACCTAATAATAATAATAACAAGACACAAAACTCTTACTTTATTCTTCTTTCCATCAACTTCAAAGACAGATATGGACCCTTTTCTGTAGACCTCATCACCTGGAGGATGCTTCCACACACACTTGGCCTAAAAAAAGTCACACCACAGTTACTGCTCATACCTCAGTGTATGATGTAAAAACAGACGGCTTTACACTTAAAGCATCAGTCAGCAGTTGGATATTATGTGTATGTGTGAGATACAAGAAACAAACAACCAAATACAAAATTAAGAGTCCAGAAGTTCAGTTCATTTTTCATGGTTTGTAGAGAGACTAGAATAGAGGCATAACATATTTTATCCTTGCTACTCAGGTGCAGCTTTAGTAAATTGCTGTGGGAATGATATAGAACTCAATATGTGAACATCCTAGTAGTGTGCATTCATAGCTCACATCCTCAGGCTTTACAAAATCCTTTTTTTTATCTTCAAAACCACAGATATGAGATTCAAAAAACCCTTTAAGGGCAGCACACACAACGACAGTTAATTATGACTGATCTCACCTACAGCTACGTGGCAACTTGTTTGTACAGTCACAGTTGAGGCAGTGTAGTGAACGGTGTGTGCAGCTCCCAATAGGTCAGTACAATTAAGAGTTTAATCATAGTAGCTATAGCATTGGTAAAAACGTAATAGTCTTAAATAAACATTGCAGTCATGCCTGTTTCTTTCTTTCATTATATGTCAATATTTGAAAAATCTTATAAAACAAGCAACACTGTTAAGTACAGTGTTTTTCATATGTTTTAATGAATCGAGAATCCTATTATTTAATTAAAAAAATAAAATATAAAGATATAATAGAGGAAAAACTGAGATCAGCTTTGGATTCTGCACCCAAAACTTTGTTCCAAAGAGCTGTAAGACCTAATTAAAAAAAAAGGGTTCTCCAGTGTTATCCCTCTACAAAAGGTCTCTGTTTACATATAGCAGAGTCTGACCTGAACATTTTGATATACAATACTTGGGTAAAGTATTAGGTGCAACAAAACCTTAAAAGGGTGAATTTGAGAAAGACTGTTAAAGAAAAATACAAAGGTTGCCGTTTCCATCATTGCTTTACAAAAGAGCTTTAACCAACTTAACATTTTATAACTATTATATTTCTAATTTTTTCTCACAATTACTGCTTATGATTTTTTTCATTTAATGGAATTCAGCATTTCTTTAAAAAACATTTCCCCTTTGTTACAGTATGCACAGCATATATATTGAATCTCTTACAGTAGTTTATCAGTAAATACATTATCGTGTTCTGAAGTTCAGTAATATATGACCGAGGTTGTAGTAGGAAAACACCCTCGACTTAAGCTACACTCATTTGCTCATGTCTTGTTTACATCACATAACTCAGATTCCTTCATGTATTAACCACGATAGCTACTGCCATTATAATTATTTCTCCTCATTTTTATCCGTTCTAATTCTCTTTAACATGATTCTGATCCTTCACAAGTGTATGCATTTATATGGCATTTTGTCAATGTTAGCATTTAGCATATGCTTTTACATTAACTTCACTGCCATTTATTTATGTTACTTCACAACGTCCTTTGGTTTCTGCTGGAAACTTCAAACAATAATGCCCAAAAATGTCACTCCAGCACTTGTGAAAATGTTTCAGCTCCGGTTACCAAATCATTTTTTATACATTAATCATCTGTGGTTGTGGTCATAGGCCTTGACATGACAGTCTGACTCTCACCATGTGTCGCCTGAGGATTGTTTGGCTCTTCATGTACTTGAGACAAAATTCACAGACATAGAGGCGCCCCAGACGTGCATACTCCTCAGGATAAGGCGAATGGTACCAGGTGTCCAGCTCATAACGGCCAAACAGGATGGTCTTGATCATGTTACTGCCTTCTGTGATTTGACCCTGAATGCGAAGCTTCTCCTGCAGAAGATGGGCAAGCACAGGTTACTACTGGTATTAGTAGAAAATGCTATATACACACACCCACACAATGGGAAGCAACAATTGTAATCCAAAAGTGCAATACTGGTAGAGATATCAGAAGAGTCAATTACCAGATCTTCAGAGGCTCGAGCCTGGGCTTTCCTGAAAAGCTCCAGGTCATATTCACTGGTAATGTTTTCTAGCAGTGGCTCTCTGGTGTTTCCATGTGTCTGTCGATGCTCCTGTAGATCAGACAGGGGGATGAAACATTAGACACAACAAAATGGTACCACATTTAAAAATGACAAAATAGTCAACATGAAAAGCTTCAACTGAGTAACTGTGTTATTGTGATAACAATGTACCATGTGCTTTTCTTTCTGCTCCTTCTGCAGACTAGAGTTTCGCCCTTTTCTCATCTCAGCCACCTGCTCTTTGTACCGGCTCTGTTTAGATGTTGGTGTCTAAGAAATTAAGGAAAATAAGTCAATCATAAATCGCAGCATACATTTCATAGACATCTTTTCAGACATTAAATGAAAGTACTTGAATGTCAGTCATAAAAACAAACACTACCTGGTGACGGGTAGCATGGCGTGAGTTGCTTTCTTCCTGTCCCTTCACCTCCTCTTCCTGCTTCTCACGACTGATGGCTTTAACCTGAAAATACAGAGTTGTTGGGGAGGTTGTCAAATCAAATCAAATCTTCAGGTCTGTTTCATTTTTCTGTTTATTTGCAGGAAACAATGAACATTAGATGATCCTGACTGATACCGCTAACAACTGAAAGCAATAAGTGTAACATTAACCAGTGCACCAAAAGAGAAAACTACCTATATTATTTTCACTACTTACTTTACACTCATCAGCAGAAAGATTGTGGTACAGAGGGCAACCTGATACAGCAAAATGACGTTCATGTTTCCCTGTGAGATGACCTGTGCAAAGCAAAAAATAAAAAAAATAAAAAAAATAAAAAAAAACAAGGTCACGATCAAATGGTGCCAGTATAGATGCTGAACAAGACTCCACTTCATCAGTCCAGTTTAAATCAAGAGAAGAAAAGGATTTTACCCAGTGAATTACACCCTGGAGTGGGGCACTTCATGTTAAAGTTGTATGTCTCGTGACAACGGCGACGCTTGGGTCTGTGAGAAAGGTCCTTATCTGAATCTCTGTTGGCTTGGTCTTTGGCCTGGCTCTCATCATGAGAAGCATTGGGGCTAGAAATGTCCAGCTCTGATTCAGAGGATGGGGCATTCCCCGTGGGTGTCAGTGGTGGAGATTCATCGTGATCTGCAGCTCGCTTCAAGTCTGGAGTATCTGAAGTAAAAGAGTCAAACCACAACTTTGACTGACCAGTAGAGACTTTGCAGTGTAAAGATGCATGTTGCATTTAATTCAAGAGTTTGCTCACCCTGAGAGCTCTGGCTGAGGCGAGTGGAGGCTCTGGTGAGCCGCTGTCGCTTGGGAACATTCCCATCACTTTCAGAACTATTGGTTTGTTCTCTTTCAGCAGATGAGTCAGAGTCTTCTGTTCCATCTGAACCACTTCCAGGCATATGTCTCTATTAAAAGTAAAAACCTGGATGAAAGGCATTCTTCTCAAAGTCCTTAATCCTGGTCAAAAAGTTCCAAGATGTGATAGAATACGTTACTTTTAACCAGCTAACTCTGTGGGACAACTGACAGTCTCAGTTTGGTTTAATGGGGTACAACAAGGGTGCACAATCCTGGTCCTCAAGAACTACTATCCTGCATGCTTTAGATGTATTCTCCTTTCAACACACCCGATTCAAATGATAAACTCCTCATCAAGCTCTGCAGAAGCCTGATAATGACCGTCAGGTGTGTTAGAAGAGAGAAACATCTAAAACATGCAGGTTAAGTAGCTCAAGGACCATGATTGGGCACCCCTGGGCTACAGCATTATGTGGCAAAACAAATCACAATATTCAAAACTGTAGCACCTTAGTTTACAAATGTATACATATTCCCAAACGTCACAATAAGATAAGCTACTGTTTGATTTAGGCTGAATTAGCAATCAATTAGCTCAGATCGAACTCACCCATCTTAGGTTAAACAATCAGCTGACTAGTCTTCTCAAATGACTATGTAGAAGGAAGCATACATTTGGAAAATGTCACCGCTTGACTGGTTATATGCATTAATCAGTAGCGATTTTTGTATAAATTTACATAGCCATGAATACAGCACCACCTAGCCATTGTGATATACTCTGCTAAGCTAACTTGTACGTATATATATATATAGTGTTTATCAACTATGGCGTCCATCATTCTGAGCAGTTACGGTTTTAATGGTGTTAAAATTAAGAATATACAATGGAATTTGGTTCAAAAAAATTTGAACCGTTGATATAATGCATCATATTGGTGCTAATTTAGCTAACGATACCCTCTATGTTGTGCGACCTACATTTCTTACCTGTCGTCTACGTGGCATGTTCTTCGTGATTAGCCTTAATTCCTGTGAGATTCGAGTCACAAATGACAATATAGTCCTAACTTTCAAAGAAAAATGAGGAAAGGAAACTATTTATTGATCTTTTTAGACAGAAGTTCATATGTACACTCGGGTAGCCGGAGTCTCTCGCGCCACATTCTGCGCACAGACAGAATGGAGTATTGCATTTCCGGTAGAAAAAGTCAATCTTTGTAATACATCCAGTCACCAGCAGGGGGCGGCAGACTGTCTTTGAAACGTTATTGTACTCTTTATTTACTCTTTACAAAGTAGGCTACGGTTCTTTTTTTTTTTTTTTCATTTTTTCATGTTTTTGTTTTTAATTTATATTTTTATTTAACTAAGAAATAAAGAAGAATAGGTAGATATTTAAAGCATACAGGACACTAGACCACGAGGACTAGATTTGAGAACCACTGCATTAGACACACATATGAGCAGAGAGGTGGTAAAAGTACTACCACTCTGTATTCAAGTAGAAGTACAGCAACTTGTGTGGAAAAAATACTCTGGTAAAAGTAGACTACTGATTCAACTCATTTGCTGAAGTAAAAGTAAAAACTGCAATTTCTCAATTATAATTCAGTAAAAAGTAAAACTGTATTTTACTTATATTATTATTTTTTTTTACTATGGTTTAAATACTTATTTAACCAGGAAAGATCAGAAAAGTTTCAAAAGTATCCAAAAGTAAAGCCCTTAAATGTGAATTACTGTATAGAAAATGTGTTTGTTCATGTCACAGTATATCACTCTGAATAAAACATTAATGTCAAACCATGATTGATATTATTTTTATTACTATTTCATTGAACAATGCTATGATCATGTCATTTGTCAATAAATAACCACATAGAAAATATCACATACTATGTAAAAATAACATTTTGAACAATATTGTCTTAAATTGTCAGCAAATATTACAAGCTTTAGCAAATGTAAAACTGTCAGTAGTAACCAGAGCAAAAAAAAACAAACATAGAGATGTTGATCATACAGAAGACTGCTCTGAAAGACTCAATCAGACTGCAAGAGAAAAAAAGAAAGAATTGTTAACACACCTGTAATAATAAAAAAGACATGCTATTATTTATGTTTAAAAGTCTGTGCTTACATCACTGAGATCACCCATATCTGGTGCTGCTCCTTTGTTACTGGTGGACATTTCCTGAATCATCTGAAAAGGTTAAATCACACATATTTAAATCCACTTGTCGAAGCCGCAGAGAAAATAAATTACATGCGGTCTTTTAACTCACAAAGGTCCAGTGCTACTTTTGTGACACTTGCCTAAAATATTTTTTCTCAGTTTTAAATTATTCTTAAGTGATTAATCCTAATTTATTCTAATATTATGCCCTGTATTTTGCCCTCTTTTTTGGGGCAAAAATCTGTTTTTCTCCAATATTTAATTTATTGATCAAATAGATTGTCATCAAAGATTCAGATTAAAGTCAAGGGTTCCATCCACTGTCATTGATTAAACTCCATGGGTTTGACTGTTGTAGAAGTTAATGGTGTTTCCACCTTCAGTACCGAATGTCAGAACATCCAAATGGGTCATGTCTGATAACCATGAAAAGATGACAAACTGTATTTTACATCAATTATTATTATGAATTGACTGGATTAGTGAATCAAAAGGCATTAAATAGTTTAGTAAATGTTTTTGGTTTCCAGTGGTTGTTTGGGTCTTAATGGGTTCAAATCTACAACTCTAAATATGTTAAACTGATGTTGCTGAGCACATTCACTTACATCCATATATCTGTCATACTCTTCTTTTCCATCATCTTCCTCATTCTCCCAGTCCCTCCAGTTATCAAAATCTACAGTAATCCAACTAGGCTGCAAAAAGAAAAAGTAAATAATAAAACACAAAGAACAAAGCAGTCAGAAACAGCAGCCAAGGCCAAGGCTTGATTTTTCATTCATATATGACGTGATCAAGCATAGGTGTTGACCCATCTGGTGTCCAAAGGTGAGGCGATGTGAATGCGAAAAAAAAAAAAAAAAAAAAAAAGCGAGATTCTATCTTGTCTGAATTCTGAAATATTATCACTGTTGACCTTTGAACTTCATTGCTCATAATCTAATGGGTTCTTCCTTCACCCATTATCTATCATTCTTAAAATTGTAATCAAAATCCATTCATAACTTTTTTCGTAATCCTGTTGATTGACAGACAGACAAACAAACAGACAAACAAACTGACTCAAATTTAATACCTCCTTGGTGGAGGTAATAAGAAAACATCGAAAGCCACACAATTTAACCCTTAACCTTAATTAATTCTACATCACAGGTATTTTAAGATTTGAAAAAATGGCAGATGGATAAAAAAAGTAAGAATTTAAACACACACATACACACACACACACACACACACACACACACACACACACACGTACCCTGGCTTCATCCTTCTGCAGACGAGGCCATGAATAATCAGGCTTGACTTTTCTGAGCAGCAAATTGATGGTGCGGTCATACACCCTTTCTCTGGAGTCCTTGAAATGATGAAAAGATAAATCTACTTTGATATTTGACATCACACTGTGTGTTTTTGAGGATAATAACAGCACACTGCAATCAAATACACAATCCAATGAAGGGGAAAATATGAACACTAACATTCATGTGGACTTTTTCATAGAAGTGCAGCTCATTGTAGAACACGTCATCAACATCATTTTTGCAGCTGTTGTGGAGACAGGGAGGGATTAGGGTACAGTATTGTACAGCTTATACACAACAGAGGTGGTAAAAGTACTCCAAATTTGT